>SJYT01043595.1:192753-279419 GCA_006410635.1 Cephalophus harveyi
CTCGATGGATGTGAGTCTGAGTGAACTCCGAGAGATGGTGATGAACAGGGAGGCCTGGCGTGCTGCGATTCATGGGGTCGCAAAGAGTCGGACACGACTGAGCGACTGAACTGAACTGATGTTTTACTTTCTTATAATATTGTATATTATATATTGTATTGTATATTGTGATATATAATTATATAATACATTATATATATTATAATTGATATATATCATAATATGTCATAATATATAAATATAATATAAATATAAATTTATATTTGAATCCATGGTATCCAATGGTAATTGTATATATGATTATATAATTATATATATAATATGTGTATAGTTTATATGTATATGTGTATGTATATTATATGATTGCATATATATGTATATATATAATATAATGATTATATATATAATGATAATGGAAAACATATATGGATATTATTTATATTTATATAAACATGGTCATTTATATATAATGAATATATAAATTTATTGTATATATAAAATATATATGTATATGAGTATATATATATAATTTATATTTTACAAAAATTTTGCTATATCTAAACTATATTTAGATATAGTTCCCCTCACCAGATTCTACAACACGCTCTTTTTGTAATAAACAATCTAAACACTGATTCATCTGGGGTTACTGCAGTACTCCGACGTTGGAGTACAGAACAACAGAGTACAAAACCCTTGGTTAAATGGAAAGACGACCTTTCAGGACAATGGAAGGGTCCTGACCCATTGTTAACCAGCGGGCGAGGGTATGCTGGTATTTTTCCCCAGGGTGCTGAGTCGCCAATTTGGATCCCGGCCAGAAAATGACTCTACCTATTCTGTACTTGCCTGCTTACCCTCCCCTTAAGTTTTTCTATTCACTAAAGACTCTGAAAGGCTTCATATACAGATGAACTACTCAGGAGGACCGAATATAGTCTACTGTGAACAATGCATGCTTTCATCCTGCCTAACCCCTCAGTATAATATTTGTTCCTTTGTGATGTTGCAATGCCCACCTTACCTTATGGTGCCCGTCACACTAAGTACCTATTGGTATGACAATTACTGTCTAGCTGTTCTACAACAACTGCAAGATTTAATGTGATCCCGATGATTTGTAGGGCTACTTATCTTAGGGATTTCAGCTTTAATAACAGCAATTACTTCTGTTACTGTGGCAGTGATATCATTGACTCAACAGGTACATACTGCTCAATATGTCAATACTATGTCCAAAAATGTTTCTTTAGCTCTAGCTACACAAGAGATTATAGATAGGAAATTATAAATAGAAGTAGACACCCTAGAAGAAACAGTTATGCATATTGGAACTGAATTACAGGCTTCAAAAGTAAAGCTAACATTATCCTGTCATGCTGACTATCGGTGGATCTGTGTAACACCCCTAAAAGTAAATGATACATATTATAATTGAAAAAGGATTAAAAATCATATTTCAGGTGTATGAAATAGCTCCAGCATTAATTTAGATCTAAAAAACCTTCACGGCCAAATAAAAACCCTAGAACATTCCTGTCTGGATTTTACTGCTGCAGGGGCTGCTAATGATTTTTTTCATACCTTTTCTAACTTTATTACTGGAAAAAATACCTATCAGCTGTCTACAGTTATGTTGCTGTAGCAGCCTTAGTCCTACTTCTCATCATTATTCTTCCTTGTATTGTCAGAACTCTTCAGCAGAGCACTCAGAGGCTCGAGACTGAGATTCACCTGGCTGTCTTAAAAAATAAAAAAGGGGGAGATGCCGGGAGCCAGCACTGGAGATCCCACCCATGACAAGGTCATGTGGAGAAGACCTGACGAGCAAGGCAGATCAGGACTTGAGAGACTCCCTGGATCTCCTCGAACATCAACCCCGAAAACAATGTCTATCTGTCTGCTGTTCACTATGCTATGCCTTTCACCTAATCTCTTGACACTAGTAGAAGACTATTTCCCATCCACCTCTTTCTGAATAAGGTCAACTTAGGGCGCTAATCAATACGCCCCCTGGATGATGGTATCGTGTAAGGCTACCAGGCATGAAGGGAGTGTTCCAGTTCAATCCCCTCTGTTGGCAATCTAGCCTGCTTGGCAGGTGTATCCACACTCTTACAATAATACACATGACTGTTCACAGCACCTTAATCAGAAACAGCATAAAGAACCTGAATATACAAAAGGCCCTAATAGGCACAGAGCCCTTCAGGGGGTGAGGAAGCCCTATTAGAGAACATAAAAATATTATTCTATAAAGTTGTTACTGGATCAATGCTTGCTTGCTGTGTTTTTGCTCTTAATGTNTCTGATTTCGGTGTTGACCATCTGGTGATGTCCATGTGTAGAGTCTTCTCTTGTGTCGTTGGAAGAGGGTGTTTGCTATGACCAGTGCATTTTCTTGGCAAAACTCTATTAGTCTTTGCCCTGCTTTATTCCACATTCCAAGGCCAATTTGCCTTGTTAATATAGTTAGGAATTTAAAAAATAAGAGTTTAGCCCTAGCATGAAAAGAATAAGACAATTGTATAAATTTAGCTGGTGACTTCTGCAAAAGAACAGATCTTTATGTTACATTTCTACTATGTTGCAACCTGCTGTACCTTTACCCTATGAGACTGCAACTTTTCTGTTTTCTGTTAAGTTCAAGGCCAGAAGATAATGCACAAAGATCTACTATGGAAAAGACTCTCATAAACAAAGAAGTATGCAGAAAACATACTGGGTTTTGTAAAGGACAAATTGATGTAATGTTGGACTACTAGCTCTGTATGCTTGTCTCTCATTTCCCTTTAGAAATGTACTAACTTAGGGTATTAAAAATTATTGTGAAAAATAAAGCGGCGGCAGCAGAACAGCAGACCGTGCTGCACACCCTAGTCTTGTCTCTCTTTTTCTCTTTATTTTTCTCTGTTCTCGCCGACGCCGTTCATCCTGAGGGTAGCCCTGGATCCTGTCGAGGCTGGATCCCAGCAAGTGGCACCCGAAACAGGGACCCGAAGGTAAGCCCCCCGTTGTCCAGTTTTCAGAACGGCTAGGACCCCACTAGGGTGCTTCAGGGCCCCCTGCATAAGAAAGGTAAGGTAAGACGAGTGGATAGGATTGAAACTTCTTTTCACGTTTAAGAGACAGCTAAGATGGGCAACAGACAATCAAAGGAAAGACAGCTTTTTATTGGGGTTATATTACAGTTGTTAAATAAAAGAGGTATTAAAGGCTGAGCACCGAAGAATTGATGCTTTTGAACTGTGGTGTTGGAGAAGACTCTTGAGAGTCCCTTGGACTGCAAGGAGATCCAACCAGTCCATTCCGAAGGAGATCAACCCTGGGATTTCTTTGGAAGGAATGATGCTAAAGCTGAAACTCCAGTACTTTGGCCACCTCATGCGAAGAGTTGACTCACTGGAAAAGACTCTGATGCTGGGAGGGATTGGGGGCAGGAGGAGAAGGGGACGACCGAGGATGAGATGGCTGGATGGCATCACTGACTCGATGGATGTGAGTCTGAGTGAACTCCGGGAGATGGTAATGAACAGGGAGGCCTGGCATGCTGCAATTCATGGGGTCGCAAAGAGTCGGACATGACTGAGCGACTGAACTGAACTGAAAGTAAAAAAGGCTAGTGTTCAATCTTTTTTCACATTTGTACAGGAGCAATGTCCTTGGTTTCCGGAAGAGGGCACTGTTAACTTAGATAGTTGGGAGAAGGTTAGAAAGGAATTAAAAGCTTATTATTCCTTGCATGGATCAGAAAAAATTCCTAATGAAAACTTTTCTTTATGGAACATGATTAGAGATGCTTTAGACCCCCTTCATGAATCTGAAAGAATAAAAGTTAAAGGGGAGGAAGAAGATACTGATTCCAAACCGAGTTATCAACAGCTAAGGGAGATGCTGGCTGCCATGAACACCAATAGTCATTTAAAAAGTGGAGATGAAAAGGAAGAACAGCTTTTGCCCCAAGATGAAAAAGATTTAGAAGAAGCAGCAGCTCGCTATCATTCTGATGAAGATTGGTCCTTATTTGCTAAAAATGCTCCTAAAAGTCTGAGATACATTTCCAATTAGGCCTTCTGTAAAATTTATATTTATAGAAATATATAGTAAAATTGATCAAGACCATCCCCATGGAAAAGAAATGCAAAAAAGAAAAATGGCTGTCTGGGGAGGCCTTACAAATAGCTGTGAAAAGAAGAGAGGCGAAAAGCAAAGGAGAAAAGGATAGATATAAGCACCTGAATGCAGAGTTCCAAAGAATAGCAAGAAGAGATAAGAAAGCCTTCTTCAGTGATCAATGCAAAGAAATAGAGGAAAACAACAGAATGGGAAAGACTAGAGATCTCTTCAAGAAAATTAGAGATACCAAGGGAACATTTCATGCAAGGATGGGCTCGATAAAGGACAGAAATGGTATGGACCTAACAGAAGCAGAAGATATTGCAGCAGAACAGCAGACTGTGCTGCACACCCTAGTCTGGTCTCTCTCTCTCTCTTTTTCTCTGTTCTCGCTGACGCTGTTCATCCTGAGGGTACCCCTGGATCCTGTTGAGGCTGGACCCCAACAGGGGGGCAAGCCATGTGGCATGCAGGATCTTAATTCCCTAACCAGGGATAGAACTTATGTCCCTTACACTGGAAACTTGAAGTCCTAACCACTGGACCACCAGAGAAGTCCCCAGAAAGTATTCTTTTCTTCTTTTATTTTTGGAAAGAGTTCATGTAGAATTGATATTGTATCTTCTTTACTAGGGAATTGTTTAAAATTCCCTAGTAAAACTGAAATTTTTCTTTGTGGGTAGGACTTTAACTATGAATACAATCTCTTTAATAGATATAAGGCCACCCAAGTTTTCTCTTTCTTGAATGAGTTTTGGTCAGGGATTTGTTTATTTCATCTAAATTGTCAAATTAATTGTCAGGAACTTGTTCATAAAATTTCATTATCATTTCTAATATCTGATAGATCTTCTATGACAGTCCTTCTTTCATTTACAACATTGGTAATTTGGGTCTCTGTCCTTTTTTCTTGATCAGGTTTAACAATTTTATTGATCTTTTCAAAGCATCAACTTTCTATATTTCTGTTTTACTTACTATATTTTTCTTTTTTATTTCAATGTTTTATACTCTTATCTTTATGTTTTCTTACTTTGGTTTTAATTTGCTCTTAAGTTTTTAGTTTCATAAACTGGAAACTTTGGTAATTGGTTTTAGACCTTTCTTCTTTTCTAATATTAAAATTTAATGCCGTCTGTTTCTCTTTAAGATCTGCTTTAACTGTATGCCACACATTAAAAAAATTATTTATTTGGCTGTGCCAGGTCTTAGTTGCGGCACATGGGATCTTTCCATTGTAGCATGTGAATTCCTAGCTGTGGCACGTGGGATCTAGTTCCTTGACCAGAGATTGAACCTGAACCTCCTGCACTGGGAAGTGGACCACCAGAGAAATCTCTGAATCCTACAAATTTATAAGACTTCCTATCATTTCAATTTAGTTAAAAAATATGTTCTAATCCTCTTTGTTATTTCTTTGACCTGTAGATTATTTATAAGTGTTCTGTTTATTACCCACATATTTGAGAGTTTTCTCAGTATCGTTCTGTTGATGATCTATAATTGAACATAATTGTCATCAGAAAATTTATCTTTCTGTGTTTTTAATTCTTTTATTGTTAAAATTTTTAAGATTAGTTTTATGGCCTAGAATATGGTCTACTTTTGGATAGTTCATGAACATTTGAAAAGTAAATTCTCTGAGATGCAGTATTCTATGCATTAGGTTGAGTTGCTATTGTTTTAAGTTTTCTACCAATTATTGACAAGAAAAAAGTTGAAATCTCTAGCTATACTTGTTGCTTTGTCTGTTTCTCTCATTGACCGTGATCTGTTCACATACTTCATTTGCTCCGTTGTGTCTCTTCTCCTTCTGGAACTCAGTTTCATTTATGTCAGACCATTTGATATTGTTTCACAGCTCTTGGGTTTTTTTTCACTGATTGTTCTTCTCTTTTCATTTTTGTATAAAAATTTTCTATCTTCAAGTTCACTTATCCTTTCTTCTGCTTGACCCATTTGTTGACAAGTCTGTCTGGGTAATTCTTCATCTCTGAGGTTGTGTTTTCGTGTTTAGAATTTTCATCTGACCCCTTTTTAATAGCTGAAACTCCCCATCATCCATACATTTCCTTTTTAATACTAAGTCCTTTAACTTATTCATTATAGTAGTTACAATGTCCCTGTCTGATACTTCTAAATCTAGGTTATTTGCGGGTCTGGTTCTGTTGTATATTTTCTCTCTTGGCAGGAGGGATTTTTTCCTTGCTTCTTTGTGTATCTTATTATTTTTAATCAAATGATGAAGATTCTGGGTAAAAGAACAATGGATACAGATATAAATAGTATATGATGCCCAGAATGGCATATGTGCCATGGAATTTGTTCCTATTTTAAAAATTTTCTTTGGCCATCCAAAGTGGGTATTATTATTCTCCCATTTTAAAGATGAGGAAAGTGTAGGGAGGTGAGGACAGCAACACAGCAGGTGGTAGTGCCAGGGACGAATTCGGGTTTGAATCCTGGCTCTGTGGCTGATCCCTTCCCTCGCCGTTAGCTGGGATCTGGTAACACTGGGAATAATGGCTGTGAGTTGATAGAGACTGGAGGCTGAGAGGCAGCTAGAGCTGTCCCAGCAGTGCAGGGTACAGTGGTAAATGCCTGCCATTGATCATTAACTCAAACACTCAAAACATACACAGCTCATGCAAGTGAATACACACAGACAGAAAGACTCAGTATTAAAGACAAACTAGGGAGTGATGGAGACCATGATGAACTGGATGCACGTGCTCCTTTCCAGGAGGACTTCTGTGACTCAGTTCTGACTGACTGTGCTAGGTGTTAAACCAAGATGAATATTATAAGTTCTTGTGTTTTGATGGAAGCCAGAAATCTGAACTTAAATGTGCAGTATCCTAATTTTAAGGGTTGGCCACAGGTATAATTTTAAAGAATGTTTATGTAGGCTATACCGTGAAGGTTCAGCAAAACATGTCCTTAGGCTCTCAGGCTATAGGTCACACAAACCTGGATGGGGGCAGAGGGACTGCCTGCCACCAGGTACTGCTGCAGCTGTGGGCATGGAGTTTTACCAGGAATGTTTTTGGCCAAAAGGCTAAATGGCAGACTCCAGGGCATTTTCTATTAACATGAGACCATTCAGTTATACATTTATATTCTTTTTTTTTTCAGATTCTCTTCTGTTATAGGTTATTACAAGATATTGAGTATCATTCCCTGTGCTATATACAGTGGGTCCTTGTTGGTTATGTATTTTATATATAATAGTGTATATCTATTAATCCCAAACTCCAAATGTATCCCTCCCCCGCCTTTCCCCTTTGGTAACCATATGTTTGTTTTTTTGTGTGTAGGAGTCTGTTTCTGTTTTGTAAATAAGTTAATTTATATCATTTTTTTAGATTCCACATATAAGTGATATCATTTGGTATTTGTCATTTTTTGTCTAATTTATTTCACTTAGTATGATAATCTCTAGATTCATCTTTGTTGCTGCAAATAGCATTGTTTCATTCTTTTTTTATGGCTGAGTAATATTCCAGTGTGTGTGTGTGTGTGTGTGTGTGTGTGTGTGTGTGTGTATGCATGTGTGTATAATATATATACATACCACGTCGTCTTTATCTATTCATCTATTGATGGATTCTTAGGTTGCTTCATATCTTGACTATTGTAAATAATGTTGTTGCAAACATTGGGGTACATGTATCTTTCTGAGTTGTAGTTTTCATCTTTTCTGGATATATGCCCAGGAATAGGATTGCTGGATCATATGGTAACTGTAGCTTTAGTTTTTTGAAGAATCTCCATGCTTTTTTCGATAGTGGCTATACCAATTTACATTCCTACCAACAGTGTAGGAGGGTTTGGTTTTCTCTACACCCTCTCCAGCATAATCAAATTTGTAGACTTTTTGATGATGGCCATTCTGACCATGTGAGGTGATATTTCATTCTGACCATTGATTTACATTCCTCTAATACTTGGTGGTGTTATGACTTGCTTCATATTTCTACCTGCCTCCTATAGTCCTTCCCCAGGAGTGGCTGTTAGCCCATCTATGCTCTGAGTAAGACAGTGTGAAGGAAGCACTGTAGTGTAGCGGTTCATAGTCTGGTTTGTATCTTTGCTTTTCTATTTTCCACTTTTGTCAGAGGATATGTTGTTTACTCTCTTTGTTACCAGTTCAGTTCAATTCAGCTGCTCAGTCGTGTGTGACCTTTTGTGACCCCATGGACTGCAGCACCCCAGGCTTCCCTGTCCATCACCATCTCCCAGAGCTTGCTCAAACTCATGTCCATCAAGTTGGTGATGCCATCCAACCATCTCTGTTCTGTCATCCCCTTCTCCTCCTGCCTTCAATCTTTCCCAGAATCAGGGTCTTTTCCAAGGAGTAAGTTCTTGGCATCAGGTGGCCAAAGTACTGGAGCTTCAGTGTCCTTCCAATGAATATTCAGGACTGATTTCTTTTAGAATTGACTGGTTTGATCTCCTTTCAGTCCAAGGGACTTTCAAGAGTCTTCTCCAATACCACAGTTCAAAAGCATCAACTTATCTAAAAAATAGGGATAATTTGACCTACTCCAAGGATGGCTGTGAGAATTATGGATGATAAATATTGAGGGCTTGGAAAAATATCTGGCATATAGTAAGTTCTCTACAAATGTTAGCTATTATCATTCGTATTTCTTCCTTCTTGGCACTTCTATTTGAGGCATCTATTTTCTGTTTCTGATGCATTAGCCTCCTGGGTGAATTCATTTGTTTCCCAGAGCCCTTAGGATGCCAAGGATGCTTTTATTAATTCATTCAAAATATTTATAGAGGCCTGCATGTGCCATTCTGTTCCAGGCACTGGAAGATTAGACAGTGAATACAATCGAAGGAGCTTGCATTCTAGAGCTCAAGACTGACAATAATTGTGAAAACAAAGAAATGAGCCAAATAATTTCCCAAGTGCTTACTGTTGTGAGGAAAAAGAAAATGATGATAAGACAGAGAATGAACAGGTGGCTACTTTAGATTGAGTGCTCAAGATTGGACACTCTGAGGAGGTATCATTTGACATGAGGTTTGAAATGGCAATCCACTCCAGTACTCTTGCCTGGAAAATCCCATGGACAGAGGAGCCTGGTAGGCTACTGTCCATGGGGTCGCAACGAGTCGGACATGATTGAGCGACTTAACTTACTTGAGTGATAAGAAAAATATCTTTTCATTTAAAAGTCTAGAGAAATAGTGTTTTAGGCTAATGAAACAGTAAGTGAAAGGACCCTGAGGCAGGAATGAGCTTTGCTTGTCCAGGGAATGGACAATAGGTCAGAGTGGCTGGAGTAGAGAAATCAAAGGGATAGGAAGAAAGAGGATGAGGCCACTGAGCTAGCCAGGAACCATACCTGCCATAGACCTGGCAGACTTGATTTAAGTTTCAAATGGCTCACTCTTCCTGCAGCATGGAAGGGTAATTGGAGAGTAACATGAGGGGAAGCAGAAAGGCCATCAGCCCCACTGTGAACTACTGTGGAATGGGTAGGGGAGGTAAGGGAGAATGACTCTTTCCTAAGCTGTTTTTCCTTTTTCTTTCATTGATTCATTCATCATTCAATGGCTCTCTCTTTAGTGTCTGTTGGGTCCCAGCAATGTGTTAGGCCCTTGGACTACACTGATATATGATATTGGCCTGAGCTTTGCTACCATTGAATTTTCAGTCAAATGTCCCTCTTGGTTTCCTAGATCTTCAAATAGTTCTGTCTGTACACACCATCTTTCATGAACATTAATCCTACAGTGGTTTACCTGAACCACATGCACCTTAATGTGGGCTCACTCCTGGGACGAGTAACCCCATAGGATTCTTTCCTCCCTAGACACTTGCAGTGTCCTACCTCCTTCAACAAAACACATGGGATACAAATAAATGTGGGGATGCAAAATGGATACGGTGCAGAGGTGGGGTGGGGGGAGAAAGAGGCCTCTGAACTTACCTGCCAGAAGCCTAAAACCTGTGGAAGCCTGAATACATTTGTGAACATGGGGTGACGGGGCCTCTACTTCCAGGGGATCATTGAGGGAATTACAGATCATAAAGATGACCTTTGTTTCTGGTCTGTTTTCAATAAGGTCATATTTGTTTATTTTAAGAGAATATTTTTTAGGGTAGTGAAACAGCATTGCCTAGGATGGAGAACACTTTTTCAAATTCAATTCGCAACCACAGGCTCTCATATGAAATTCTGAGTGTAACCACATTTCTCAAATGGTAAAGAAAATGGACAATTGACTCTTTTTTCAAATGAAACTGAGCACCTATAACTGTCTTTCACTGTCTGATAGGCCTGTGAAAATGAACTCCCAAGAAAGTCTGCTGGATAGGTTAAACTCCTTAACATCTTTGCAAAATAGAAATGTCAGTTACAATTTTTCATGGAGAGAGGAAGGTTTAAGTTCAAGGAAATGACAGGGACTGGAACAATAATTTAGTAGGTTCTGTGTGTCAGGGACTTACTCTTTAGAATGAATGCAAAGAGGAAAATAACCAGGAAAAGGACAGGTGAAAAATCAGTTTAAGCCAGTTCCAAAATTTTTTTCGTGGCTATGGAATCTTTTTTTCAGAATATTCTTCAGGGACCCAACATGAAAAAGAGAGAAAATAGGATCTGTTTTGAATGTGGGAGAGTAATGGGACTCAGCTTTTGGCCACCTACCACATGTCTCCCCATCCCTGGCAAGTCTTAGAGCCTCAGACCCAGCTGGAACCTTGCTGATTTACTTTGTGAAAGAGAACAAAGATTGTGTTAATACTTTTAGCCCCTCCTAAGTTAAATTTTCTTCCCCTGCCAAGTTAAATTTTATTTACAGTATACCATATACTAGGCACCTTGCTGAGAAAACAGTTTATATATACACAGTGTTCCCCTTGATCCCATGAAATGAGTCTTGTTACACCTGTTGTTAAGTTGAGGAAACTGAGGCTCAGGGTGGTAGATCATGTGCCCAAAGTTTACACAATTACTAAGTGGCAAATCTTGGTTTCAAATTCAAAGCTGGCACCAAGGCTTCTGCTCTTAACTAGTAAATTCTCCTAGTTCACCCTCTTTGACAGATTTATTCAGTTCTCATCAGAGCCCAAGCATTTCAAGGAATGTTTACAGAAAGGAGACAGGGAGGAGAAGGAGGAAGAAAGAGTAATGTGGAGGAGGCAGAGGCAGAAGGAGAGCAGGACTTAAGACTAGTGACAAAGAGGAAATTAGTGTAAAACAATAAAATCCCAGGGAAACAGTTGCTAAGAAATGAAACTCCATGGAAAATCCAAAGAAAGATAATACTAGGAGGAGAGGGAGAAAGAAGAGGTGGGTTTCAGCTGTAAGTTCACTGCTTACTAGTGGCAGAAATGCCAAGATTTCAGCCAGGGCCGGACCCCCTTGGTTTCTATTGTGATCAGATTGACTTAGTCATTGAAAGTGGGGTTAATGTTCATCAACAAACAGATCAGAAGACTGGCCCAGGGCACAGGAATCTCACCAATGGTTCAGCCAAACTGGAGCTGGGCAGTCTTGTTGGGCACCCAACTCATAAGGCCAAATAGTGCCCAACTCCTGGGTGGTGGCTTTCCGTGATGTCAAAGAATCATTTTGCCCCTGTTGACTGAAGTTTTGGCTAGGTTGCTGAAATGACTGGCTAGGTTGGGATCCATGTGCCAATAGTGAGCTGACCCAGGGGACAACTCAAAAGACAAAAATCTGTGAGATGCATAGTTCTTCAAAAGAATAAAGCAAGGGAAAGAAACCAGTGAGAAACCTCTTGGCTTGTTTGTTGTGAATGGTCTCTGCCTTTGGCTGGTTTACTGGTGTAGAATCAGTGGCCAATATCGTTGTATTGATACCATACAGCACCCAGGTTGTGGGCAGAGTTGGCAGCATAACTCCAACCATTGTTAGGATGTGGCTGTGTAACTGGACGACAGTTGTAGTGGAAGTGGCTGCTTGAGAGGCGAGGGGCAGATCACTTCCTGATGTTTTGCCTCCATTCACCCCTCTGAAGCACCCTGATCATACTTGTGATATGGAGTCACAGGCAGGAGTGTTGGAGAGCATCTTGCAGCTTCTGGTAAGGAAAGGAAAGAAACATTCAGTGAGGACATGCTGTATCCCAGGCAGCTCACCTGACTTCTCTAATTAGACTTTTTTAAGGATAGGCAGTATTCAGTTCAGTCACTCAGTAGTATCTGACTCTTTGTGACCCCATGGACTGCAGCATGCCAGGCTTCCCTGTCCATCAACAACTCCTGGACCTTGCTCAAACTGATGTCCATCGAGTTGGTGATGCCATCCAGCCATCTCATCCTCTGTTGTCCCCTCCTCCTCCTATCTTCAGTCTTTCACAGCATCAGGGTCTTTTCCAATGAGTCAGTTCTTCGCATCAGGTGGCCAAAGTACTGGAGCTTCAGCTCCATTAGGCAGTATTAGCTCCATTTTATAAGAAATATTCAGAGGTTTCTGAGATTTGGAGAGATTGTGGTGTTTGTCCAGTTCTTCCACTCCTTTTTCTGTCCCCTTCTCCTTTAGGTGCCTATATCCTTATAGATGCTTAGCCCTAACCAGAGGGCCCCAGGATAGGGCCCAAAGAGCTGGATTCAGTCCCATCACTTCATGACAAATAGATGGGAAATAATGGAAACAGTGAGAGACTTTATTTTTTGAGGCTCCAAAATCACTGCAGATGGTGACTGCAGCCATGAAATTAAAAGACGCTTGCTCCTTAGAAGAAAAGCTATGACCAACCTAGACAGCATATTAAAAAGCAGAGACACTACTTTGCCAACAAAGGAAGGTCTGTCTAATCAAAGATATGGTTTTTCCAGTAGTTATGTATGGATGTGATAGTTGGACTATAAAGAAAGCTGAGCACGGAAGAATGAATGCTTTTGAACTGTGGTATTAGAGGAGACTCTTGCGAGGCCCTTGGACTTCAAGGAGATCAAACCAATCAATCCTAAAGGAAATCAGTCCTGAATATTCATTGGAAGGACTGATGCTGAAGCTGAAACTCCAACACTTTGGCCACCTGATGCAAAGAACTGACTCATTGGAAAAGACCCTGATGCTGGGAAAGATTGAAGGTGGGTGGAGAAGGGGATGACAGAGGATGAGATGGTTGAATGGCATCACCGACTCGATGGATATGAGTTTGAGCAAGCTCTGAGAGTTGGTGATGGACAGGGAAGCCTGGGGTGCTGCAGTCCATGGGGTCACAGAATCAGACATGACTGAGCAACTGAACTGAACTGACTGAGTCCTGGCAGGGCCACTCATTGGGCCAAGCAGATAACATGGCGATGGCAGGCAGCCAGGAAAAGGATAACAGGGAGAGGAGAGCTATAAATGAAAAGTACATATAAATGTGTGGAGGATGTGAGGAAAACACCCCATTACACTGGCGAACAGGATAAAACTAGAGCCTTTGGGTTTACGGTGTCCTGATTAAATAATTTCTTAGGTCCTTTTGAGTTCCAATATATATTTATTTATTTTTGCCTCCCATCAAAACTAGCATATCCTTTTTGTATTCTCTTCAGGCTCTGCTTTATGTTGATAGGAGTAAGTAGTGGCAATGAGCTAATCAGATAAGCTAGCCTCTACTCTGGGCAGATTAGCTAATGGGCAACTCCTCCTATGACTTAATGTTGTAGTTGGATTAAAGTACATTCCTTCTGATCTTGACCTGGGGGATTGACAAATGATGGGAATTCACACTTCCGTACCCAGTGTCCCTGCAATTATACCCTGGGGACAGCACCCAGCCCAGGGCTGGGCAGGAACTAACTTGTGGCCTAGACTTGTTTCCCTGCAATTGTGGCATCAATAAGATGCCCAGAGCCTAATGACTGGACTAAAAACTTTGGTTTCTGTATTATGTGGTGGCCCCACAGGAGGTGGGAGATGGCAGGGGTGGGGAAACTATGTTAAAGTCATTTTCTCTTGGTTTTATTGAGAAATAATTGACATACATCACTGTGTAAGTTTAAGGTACCCAGCATGATGGTTCAAATTACATAGATTGAGAAATGATTACCATAGTAGGTTCAGCTAACATCTATCTTCTCATATAGATACAATAAAATGAAAATAAGAAAAGAGTAAAGGAAAAAAATTATTCTTATGATGAATTTAGGATTTATCTCTTAATAACTTTTCAATACTGTATACACTTGAATGTAGAAAATATTGTAATGAATATAGAATGAGGGATCTAGAAGGAATTTTCCATAATTGTGAAAGTGAAAGCCCCAGAAAAATGAATATATGCACTATCTCAGGTTTTTATAATGCTTTACTGTTTACAAAAGGACTTTCCTGTTCATCATTATTTTTGACCTTCTTACCAACTCCCCATATGGAAGCAGAGGTAGACAGTATTATTTCCACTGTACAGATGAGGAAACCAAGGTTCCCAGAGGGTGGCTTCCCCAACATCCAGTGCACTCATTGTCTCAGGGGCATGGCATGGCAAGCATTACTGGCATCAACTGTCTTGTGGCTGGATTTCAGATGTGGTGAGCAGAGGGTGGATATGTAAGATAATTCCTCAATTTGCAATACTTGGAGAGGCTGGCTATTTTGCATAGGCTGACAGCCAGCTCTGGTTCAGGTACTCTCCTGACTTCACTTTCCAGGTTTAAATTGGCTCCTGGCCCTGGGTTTCCCAGGCATGGAAATGGCACCACCACTGCTGGAAGCAGAGGAGCAGGTGGAGCACATGGTACTCAGCCAGCCTTGCCCTTCCACATCTGAGCAGGTTGGAGGCTGGATCAATTCTTCCCAGTGTGTGTACTTCACACATTAGAGCCAACTTCTCTCCACACTGTTCTTAACCCTTTCCTTAATTCCGTGCCATGAAATCAGAAATGTTTGTTTCCTAACTTCATGTCCTTTGCCTCCAGGGAGGGTGAATAAGATGGCAAGAAAGTTAGAATTGTTTGAGGTCAATACAGGTGGTGTGCTCCTGATGTCGGTACAGAGGCAAAAGGGACTTTGAATTCACCTTTGAGGACCACACAGCTCAGTGGGATGGTTGGTCCGTATACATAGCAAAATAAGTGAGTTAGGAATTGCATTTGGCTTTAAGTGACAAAGAATCAGTGGAAACAGTGACAGACTTTATTTTTTTGGGCTCCAAAATCACTGCAGATGGTGACTGCAGCCATGAAATTAAAAGACGCTTACTCCTTGGAAGGAAAGTTATGACCAACCTAGATAGCACATTTAAAAGCAGAGACATTACTTTGCCAACAAAGGTCTGTCTAGTCAAGGCTATGGTTTTTCCAGTGGTCATGTATGGAAGTGAGAGTTGGACTGTGAAGAGAGCTGAGTGCTGAAGAATTGATGCTTTTGAACTGTGGTGTTGGAGAAGACTCTTGAGAGTCCCTTGGACTGCAAGAAGATCCAACCAGTCCACACTAAAGGAGATCAGTCCTGGGTGTTCATTGGAAGGACTGATGTTGAAGCTGAAACTCCAATACTTTGGCTACCTCATGCGAAGAGTTGACTCATTGGAAAAGACCCTAGTGCTGGGAAGGATTGGGGACAGGAGGAGAAGGGGACAACAGAGGATGAGATGGCTGGATGGCATCACCGACTCGATGGACATGGGTTTGGGTGGACTCTGGGAGTTGGTGATGGACAGGGAGGCCTGGTGTGGTGCAATTCATGGGATCGCAAAGTGTCGGACACGACTGAGCGACTGAACTGAACTAACTGAACTGAACAAAAAATCAAGGCAACAGCGATTTAAACAAGACTTTTATTTTTTCTTTGAAATTCCTTGAAGCTGGGAGCTGGGCAACCTAAGGCTGGTCTGGTTGCTTAGTGGTGTCACCAGGATCACAGATTCCTTCTTTTCTTCTGATTTATTTTTTCCCTGTAGGATTGCTTCATGGTCAAAAGATGGCTGTTGGAGATCCAGTCTTCATGTCTCAAACAGGAAGAAGAAGACAGGGCCAAATGCAAATAGGTATGTAATAGTAGGGTATACCCTCTTTGAATCAGTTACCTGGACGTGATACACCAAGGTATTGACTTATGTATCTTTGGCTATGCCATCTGCAGAGGTGACGGGGAGAGGTTTTATCTTTTTTTTTTTTTTAACTTAAATTGAACAATTTTTATTTCTGACAATACACTCTTTGATATTATGAAAAAAGAGGAGAAGGTGTGCTGGGTAGATCACTAGTGGCCTCAACTCATCTGGACAATTTCAATGCATGATAGTACAGTCCATGCCTTCTGCTTAATGTGTGGTTTAGCTAAATAGTTAAAACATTCTGGGCCCTAGTTTTCTCACTTTCAAAACAGACATAATAATACTCATCTTGTAGTGACTAAATTTTACAGGACTTATGAAAATTCAATGACAGTATGTATGTCAGTGTCTTAGAGCTATGGGAGGTATACTGTAAGTGCCCTATAAATATTAGCTGTGATGGCAAACACAGCAGATGGTGATGATCCAGACCCAGAACTCAGACTGCCTGGCTTATAACCTACTTACAGTACTTTCTGCTCAGCTGTGGGTGCTGAGTATATTGTAGGTATTCAAAGAACATTACTCATTGTGATTGGAAGCATGGAGAAGGTGAGTGTAAGACTCAGTGAGGTGCAGTTAGGGAAGGCTGCCTGGACCAGTGGTATCTGTGTTGTGTTCGTGGGTGTAAAGTGGGGGGCCAGTGAAGAAGGTGGGGAGGATGTCATAAGCAGAGCACACGTAGGTATGAAAGCTTGTGGTGTGTGTTCAGAGCCCATGGTGAGAAGCTTCTGGTGAGTCTGGTCCCCAAGGTCAAGCTAGGAAAGAAGACAGGCTGAGGTGGAGAGGAAGGCGGTGTCTGGGACTTGGAGGGCCCGTGTGCCATGATGAGGAGATGACAGCCCAGAGCCCCATCTCGTGGGGCTGGTTTCTGAGGGTGGATGCAATCACATTCTCAGACCAGGAATTAACTGATTTGAACAATGCATGGATTGTTGGCATCTGTCAACTGCTCCCTGTTAACCAAAGGCCCAAGGCTCAAATTCTGCCAGGCTTCTCTGGGAAGAGGCCATGAATCATAAAATGATGGCCACTTTGACACATAAGGGAATGCTAGTTAGCTGGAGGCTGTTTTTATGACTGGAAGAAGGGAAGGCTGTTGTAGGTTTGCATAGAGATAGAAGAGCAAGTTCCTTCTAGGTTTCTACAGGGCTCCATTCCCCACTAGCGGATGAGAACGGTTTGGTTTATCAGGGTCCCCTGGAAATGAAGGTATTAGGGCAGCTGAAGAGGTAAATTCTGAGTTGAAATGAGGAGGAGGTGCTAGAGACACAGGGGGTACATTGTAGTTAAGGGACCATAGGGCAGCAAAGAGGCAGCTGCAGGGAGGTTGAGGAGAAAGAGCATTTGACCCAAGTTCAAAGTCTTGCGGCCAGTCTCATCTCCATCCCCAAGTTCCTAGAAACGATGTACAGTGTTCTGTAAAACATAGATGATAACACTTGCTTGACTGGCCTAACCAAGCTGTTTGATCAAATGAGAAAATATATGTCTGTAAAGGCTCTTTGTGGGGGGCACCTTAATAAAAATCCAACCTCTACCCCAGTCTCCCAGGCCTTCTGATGGGTTACAGAACACATTGGCCACTTTCCCTTCTTTGTCTGTGTGCTCCTTTTTCTGCCTGGAACACTCTTCTGCCAGTTCTTTCCATAGTTCATCTAAGTTTATATGTCACTTTCTCTGAAGGGCCTTCCCTCACCTACTGAAAGCATGCACTCCCCTCTGAGCCACTGCTGCCCAAGATACCTCATGGTTAAGAACCCAGGCTCTGAAGCATGTCTCTAGGGTTCAAGTTCAGCTCTGACACATACCAGCTGTGTGACCTGGTGCTTCTGTTTCCACATTTATGAGATGAAGATCATTACAATATTTATCTCACAAAGTGGTATAGACAAAGATGACTTAAAGAGATGTCAACTATTATTACTGTTCATCAGTATTTCCTTTTGAGAACTAATCATGTCTATAATTAATTTATCTGTATGTATGTGTATTATCCAACCCTCCCTTTTTTTCATAATGGGCTCTCCCCAAGGGCAGTGATCATGTCTTTCTTATCCATTCATATATACCACATGTATAGCTTAGTGCCTGGAACCCAGAAGATGCTCCAGAAATAGTTGGATGAGGAATGTACTGAAATGAACATTTCCTGGAACCAAGCCCTGGGGTGACCCCGGCAGTCCTGGGACCAGCCAAGGAGCTGGTCAGATGGCCCTGCTTTGCATTTCATTCTCCCCTTGGTAGGGCTTTCACTTATGTAATGGAACAGCAGTGAAACCCCACGATACCTAAGTGCTTCCCCTCTAGCCAGCCCATATATGACCACAAAAAGGGGGAAGAAAAAATAAGAGAAAAAGAAGAGCTCCAAACCGCATGCTTCTTGGGACAGAAAAATGAGCTCTCTTTTTTCCCCAGAGTCATGTGAGGGCACAGTGACAAACTTGGGCATGTTTTGCTGAGCCTCAGAGCAACCAAGTGGTGAGGAATAAAGGGCCCCGGCGTGAGAGTCAGTAGTTGAGACTTTTTCCACCTCTTCCCCTGATTTGCTGTGCAACCTTCACTGGGTCACTTTCCCTCTCTGGATCTCGTAAATGTCCTCATCGGCAAATTGAGAGGGTTGGAATCAATGCTTGAGGTAGATTGGGCATGCAATCCTGGTTTTGCCTACAGATGTAGTATAAGTATCAACAATAACCTCTTTCATTCTCTAAGTGATCTGTGACATGATGACATTAGTTGCTCAACATGATGACATTAGTTGCTCAGTCCTGTCCAACTCTGTGTGATCCCATGGACTCCAACCCTCCAGGCTCCTTTGTTCATGGGATTTTCCAGGCAAGAATACTGGAGTGGGTTGCTGTTTTCTTCCCAACCCAGGAATTGAACCTGGGTCTCCTGAATTGCAGGCAGATTATTTACTGTCTGAGTCATCAGGGAAGCCTCTCCACCTTTAAGGACCCAAGTGATTAGATTGTTAAGTTCACCCAGATAATGCAGGATACTCCTCCCATCTCAAGGTCCTTAACTTTAATGCTATTCATGAAATCCCCTTGAAAGACTGAAAGATCCTGGGGATTGAATCGTGAATATATTTGGAGGGTTATTTTTCTGTCTACCACTGCATCCATTATCATTTTGGAAGGACTGGCTTCTCAGAGCAGGTAGATGTCTGTCAGTGAAGAGCTATGGGAAATGAGGCCAGCGAAGGAGAATGTTGGATAAAGGGAAGAGACTTGAGGCATTGGCAGTAAATTTGTTGGCAGTCCTGCGAGGGATGTGACAGGAAGAGGATGTTGGCTTCATGAAATCCAGGTCCCTAAAAGAAGAAAGAAATACTTACAAGTTCCAGAAAGTTAAGCTTATGTGTCTTGCAGTTTCCTTTCTGATTCTGATCTGTTCTGCCAAGGAGAAAGCAATCTTCACCTGCCATGAATAATCATAATATGTTTCCCCATGATTTTAATTAGTTGATTGATGGGTTGTTATTGGTTCATTGCTACCGATATTTGAAGGATGCGTTCTTTGCTGACTTGGTGAAGCTTCCAGATGTTATTAGAGCAGGCATGACTTCAGCTCGCCCAGCTAGTAGCATTGGCTCCGCATTCTCTCATTGGTTTCTATAGTGGGTTCGGCCATGAATCAGGGACCTGGTGACACAGACCTTTATTTCATTTCTGGATCTTACTCCCTAAAGAGTCCAATAAGTTATGTTGCTATGATGCTGTCTGTTTCGAGCCTTTTTATTTCTGTATCTGTGCCATCCTCCTTTTCCTCTTTTCTTTTCTTTCTAGTTTTGTGATGTTTTAGGGTCAAAATAATGAAAAAGAATAGAAACCAATTCAACCCTGGAAATAATCCAAAGATGTAGGAAGGAATGTGCTCAGTTGTTACATGGTGGTTTGATAGGATGTCAAATCCACTTGCTTATGACAAAAATGAAATTGTTTTAAAGAGTGAAGCTGTTTTGGTTGAAGAATGAAATTGTCTTTATGAGTCATTTTGATATGAAGAATCTACATCAAGACATCTCTTGACATCTATGGTTGCCCATAGCCCTCAGCAGCTCAGCTGTCCAGGGGTGCCTGGGGGCTTTGCAATAATATGAAGAAGCATCTATGGTGAGGGGACATTTAAACTATAAACACTCAGAGTTTATGAGGACAATCTGAAAGTTTTGGTCTGGGCAAGGCAACCCTTCACTGACCTAAACAGCTAGATCCTGGGGCGTTAGGTCCTGTGTGGGTAATGGGGTAAGGACAGAGGAAAAGCAGTGCAGCTCCTTGCATGGGGGATCATCTTGTCTGTCAACACTGGCATTTTGATTCCCTAGCAACCTGCTCCAGCAACAGGGCACTTACGTTTTGCTGGGAGCTGGGTGTCAGACTCTCGGTTGGGTAATCTGACTTTCCCAGGAACCAACTCGTGAAGAAAGGCACACCTCAACTAAATTGGGACTTTATTCCTTTCATCTCATCTTACCTGGAACAAAAGTGTGCTTAATATATTATTGGTTTGTGTGTGCTTAGTCACTCAATTGTATCCAACTCTTCATGACCCCATGGACTGTATGTGGCCTGCCAGGATCCTCTGTCCATGAAGATTCTCCAGGCAAGAATACAGGAGTGGGTTGCCATGCCCTCCTCCAGGGGATCTTCCCAACCCAGGGATCAAACCAGGGTCTCCTACGTTGCAGGCAGATTCTTTACCAGCTGAGCTACGTTATTTCTTTACTAGTTTATTGAGAGACATTATCCTATGCTATTTGCTTGTGAAATTATTATAATTCCTGCAGTGAACCTGTGTTAAATATTGACAGAGACAGTCTCAATCTCTGAGCATAATTTGCCCCCAACAAAACAAAAATTGACTACTCTAATCTCCTCTGTTCTGATAAAAGGAATTTACAGCAAAGGCAAATATTTCCTGGTTCTCTTTGGGAGAGTGAGGCGGTAAGAGGCTGAAGCAGTGCTGTCTTGGGGAGTGTGTGCAGTTTGCTGCCTGTTGATGTAACACAGACTCAGGCCCAAGGGAGGAAATGGCCACTTCTGAGGCCACAGTGGTTATAGGTCTCAGGTAAAGCATGGTTGTAATTCTCCCACATGTCATCCTGCAGAGGGATGGGCAGAGTCAGGGTGGAGATTCTTGCCCATGGTGTGCTCCCAGAGAAGGTATGTGTCGGACTTGGACTTTCTAGTTGCCACACAGTGGGAAGCCAGAGTCTCACTGGGTGTAAGTAGAGGTCAGAACTCTTGGGAACAGAGGTTGTGACACAGAGGAAACTCCCCCCTCTGCCCCTGACCACACCCTAGCTTCTTTCACCCAGTCACACAAGTCGTTTGTTCAGACAGAGGCAACTCTGAGCAGGACATTTGGAAAAGGTGCTACAGGCGTTGAAACTGTTGCTATGGTGTCATCAAGAAGACTCCTTGGGAAACCCAAGGGAAAAAGAGGTAGTGGAGCTGACAGAGCTACTAGAGTTTTCTTTGGCTTGAAGTATTGTTTATATTTGAAGAATGACAAGCAAATTAGTGTTAAGAATTATAATATGACTGTTGAGCCACACACACACGCTAAGTTGCTTCAGTTGTGTCCGACTCTTTGCAAGCCTATGGGCTGTAGCCTGCCAGGCTCCTCTGTCCATGGGATTCTCCAGGCAAGAATACTGGAGTGGGTTGCCATGCCCTCCTCTAGGCTGTTGAGCCACAGTTATGTGCTAATCATGGTTTCACGTGGGTTATCTTTAGTTATTACATTAATTCTCGCTCTGCCAGGTCGGCATTATCTGTATCATACAGATATTGAAGTTGAGAAAGAGAGCTTGTATGGTGGGGCTGAGATTCAAGTTCAGATTCATTGATTTTAAAGTTTATTTTCTTTTTCTTTTCTTTTCCTTCCTTCCTCTTTTATTTCCTCTTTGCCATGTTTGCTTCATGGGCTTCCTGGATAGCTCAGCTGGTAAAGAATCTGCCCACAATGAGGGAGACCTGGGTTCGATCCCTGGGTTGGAAAGATCCTCTGGAGAAGGGCATGGCAGCCCACTCTAGTATTCTTGTCTGGAGAATCCCCATGGACAGAGGAGTCTGGCGGGCTACATATAGTCCATGGGGTTGCAAAGAGTCAGACATGACTGAGCAACTAAACACGGTAAAGCATGCTTATTTCATATTGTCTTTTAAAAGAGATTAAATGTGCATAAAGAAACTCTGAAAGTTTACATACAAAAACTAATAACAGTTTTGCATGTGGGAGGACAGAGGGGTGGGAGATAGGAAGGAAGATATTAAATGTATTCTTTAAACATTTTTGAACAATGTGGATGGACTATGTTACTTACTTGAAAAAATTAAATTAGAAAGTTAGAGTGCTGTCATACAGTCCATGTCATTCTGCAACTAACTTTTTCCAGTTTGGTTTATGTTTTTGAGGTCTATCCACGTGGTCATGACCTTAATCTTTCCATTAGTTATGCTGCCTTGAACTGTAGAATCTTACAACTGCAAACACTCCTGGGGATTGCCCAGCTCTCAACTTTCACATTACAAGAAAGATAACTGAAGGTGCAGAAATGGAAAGTAATTTGTCTGGCAGGTCAGTGGCAGAATTGGGGTTGGCCTTAGATCTTCCCACCTTGACAGGAGTTTGGGACTGCCTTCTACCCCAATGCCCAGAGCCAAAAACCATCTCCCAATTCTTACCAGGATAACTTTATGTGTTATCCTTTCCTAGGAACATCTGTCTTCAAAAAACAAAACGAACATAAGCAACAACATTCAGCAACAAGCTATTATTAGCTTCTGTACATAAACTTTCAGAGTTTCTTTATGCACATATAGGAAACAATGGATAACTAGGCTCGTTTTCCCCTCTGTTGCACAAAATGTAGTATACTCACACATTTTTCTGCACTTTTTTTGTTTTCACTTAACATGTGTTGGAGAAATTCCCATATTAGCATAGATAGTGTCTTTATCCAGTAGGGGTCATTCTGATCTCAGAAGTCAGAGGGAGATGCTTTGAGGTGAGGGGAATGGTTGGCGGGAACGCCAATGTGGTGGTGTCGGCCGCCAGGGATGGAGTAAACTTTCCAGTATCTCCTCTCCCTTTTTCTCTTCCAAAATAAAATAGGAAAAGAAAAGGCAGATATAAATAAAAAACAACTAGGTCATCACTCACTCACTTCGAAGATAGGTTCTACCTTCAGTTCAGGAAGGAACTCATTGGTGGTTTGAGTTGGTGATGGTATTTTTTGGGTATTATTTATTTATTTTGGGCTGTGCTTCACCGCTGTGCGGGCTTTTCTCTGGTGGTGGCGAGTAGGGGTACTCGCTAGTTGTGGTGTGAAGGCTTCTCATTGTGCAGCTTCTCTTGTCGCGGAGCACTGGCTCTAGGGTGCCCAGGCTTCAGGAGTTGTGGCTTCCGGCCTTTAGAGCACAGTAGCTGTGGCATGTGGGCTTGTTTGTTTCCTGGCATGTGGGATCTTCCCAGTCCACGGATGGAATCCCGTGTCACCTGCATCGGCAGGCGGATTCTTTACCACTGAGCCAGCTGGGAAGCCTTGATAATAGTATTATTGCAGATATTGTTAAGGTAACAGAATGCTATCAGATATTTTGTTGCCAGAGAGACAGTCACAGCACTAATAAGCCCCTTGCCCTGCTCCTCCACAGTGAAAGACCACTGCTGGTTAAGTTCTCTGGTTCCTTCTTCTGCCATCAGGCAGGACCCCATTAACCATCCTGACAGGTGAGGACCTTTTAGGATTTGTTTTGATAAATGACCCTAGACCTTCTGGAGTTCGTATAATCACGCACTGTGTCAGAAGTGGTGAGGATACAAAACCCTATAAGATTTATGTACTTTCACTTCAAATTAAATGGCATGGATAGGTATTTCCCAAAACTTTATAGCAAAATATTTGTAACAGTGGAGAAATAGCAATAATATGAAGCAGCCCTTCCCAAGCTTTGGTCACATTTGGCATTTTACATAATATTTCATGCATATGCTGGAATCCACTTCTTAATATAAACGTGTTTTGCTTTAATATCCACATTTACATTCTACTATCCATTTTTTCTCCCTAGTCTTCTAGTAAAATCTGTGCTTCAACAAGATACCCTGTGTTGACCCAGTGACTTTGTTGGATATCTTATGTATAGAACCCATTTTGGATCTTTGTGTATTCAAGTTTGAGAAGCACAGATTAGCCAGAAGTTGGCAAACTTGTTTTTGTAATGGGCCAGACAGTAAATATTCAGGCTTTGTGGGCCATATTGCTTCCGTTCAGTTCAGGGCTTCCCTGGTAAAGAATCCACCTGCAATGTAAGAGACCCCAGTTTGATTCCTGGGTTGGGAAGATATGCTGGAGAAAGGATAGACTACCCATTAAAGTACAGTTCAGTTCAGTCGCTCAGTCATGTCCAACTCTTTGCAACCCCATGGACTCAAGCATGCCAGGCTTCACTGTCCATTACCAACTCCTGAAGCTTGTTCAAACTTATGTCCATTGAGTCAGTGATGGCATCCAACCATTTCATCCTCTGTCGTCCCCTTCTCCTCCTGCCTTCAATCTTTCCCAGCATCAGGGTATTTTCAAATGAGTCAGTTCTTTGCATCAGGTGGCCAAAGTATTAGAGTTTGAGCTTGAGCTTCAGCATCAGTCCTTCCAATGAATATTCAGGACTGATTTCCTTTTAATCTCCTTGCAGTCCAAGGGACTCTCAAGAGTCTTCTCCAACATTGCAGTTCAAAAGCACCAATTCTTCAGCGCTGAGTTTTCCTTATGGTCCAACTTTCACATCCATACATGACTACTAGAAAAACCATAGCTTTGACTAGATGGGACTTTGTTGGCAAAGTAATGTCGCTGCTTTTTAATATGCTGTCTAGGTTGGTCATAGCTTTTCTTCCAAGGAGCAAGCATTTTTCAATTTTATGGCTGCAATTAACATCTGCAATGATCTTGGAGCCTAAGAAAATAAAGTCAGTTACTGTTTTCATTGTTTCCCCATCTATCTGCCATGAAGTGATGGGACTGGATGCATGATCTTAGTTTTTTGAATGTTGAGTTTTAAGCCAGCTTTTTCACTCTCCTCTTTCACTTTCATCAAGAGGCTCTTTAGTTCCGCCTCACTTTTTGTCATAAGGGTGATGTCATCTGCATATCTGAGATTATTGATATTTATCCCAGCAATCTTGATTCCAGCTTGTGCTTTGTCTAGCCTGGCATTTCACATGATGTACTCTGCATAGAAATTAAATAAGCAAGGTGACAGTATATGGCCTTGACGTACTCCTTTCTCAATTTGGAACTAGTCCGTTTTTTCCATGTCCAGTTCTAACTGTTGCTTCTCACTGTTGCTTCTTACCTGCAGGTTTCTCAGGAAGAAGGTAAGGTGGTCTGGTATTCCCCTCTTTCAGAATTTTCCACAGTTTGTTGTGATCCACACAGTCAAATGTTTTGGCATAGTCAATAAAGCAGAAGTAGTTGTTTTTCTGGAATTCTCTTGCTTTTTCTATGATCCAACTGATGTTGGCAATTTGGTCTCTTGTTCCTCTGCCTTTTCTAAATCCAGTTGTAACTGTTTCTGTTATAACTACTCAATCTTGTCTTGCAGTGCAGCAGGAGTAGCCATAAACAACATGCAAATGAATTGCATGGCTGTGTTCCAATAAAACTATATTTATAAAACAAACAGATTTGACCTGGATTTGGGCTGCAGGCTGCTGTTTACCAACTCCTGGATTAGACAATAAATGCCTGATTGTTTATAAAAGGATAATATTTTCAGTTGGGACAAATAAGGAAGAAGAGTGGAAGTAGAAATTCCATTGATTATTGAGGCTTATACAGTATTTCAGAGAGCAGAGAGGACATGACAGAATTATTAATAGAGGGGCAGTACAAACAAAAGCAAGTATTTTTAGGCTTATGTGTAGGTGGGGCTTCCCAGATGAGGCTAGTGATAAAGAACCTGTCTGCCAATGCAGGAGATATAAGAGACATGGGTTTGATCCCTGGGTTGGGAAGATCCCCTGGAGGAGGGCATGGCAACCCACTCCAGTATTCTTGTCAGAAGAATCCCATGGACAGAGGAGCCTGACAGGCTACAGTCCATCGAGTCACAAAGAGTTGGATATGACTGAAGGAACGTAGCATGTACACATACATAGGTAGGGGACAGGAAGGATAGTAAGTACATCAATTTGGCTTAGGGAAGGAACTCATGTCTAAGAGGAGCATTCTAAAATATCAGGGTTCGGGGTTCCCTGGTGGTCCAGAGGTTAAGAATATGCCTGCCAATGCAGGGGACATGGGTCCAGGAAGATCTTACATGCTGCAGAGCAACTAAGCCCATGCACCACAACTACTGAGCCCACGTGCCACGGCTACTGAAGCAGCATGCTCCAGAGCCTGTGCTCTACAACAAGAGAAGCCACCACAGTGAGCAGTCAATGCATTGCAGCTAGAGAGTAGCCCCTGCTCTCTGTAACCAGAGAAAGCCCTCATGTAGCAACAAAGGCCAGCACAGCCTATCTATATCTATATCTCTATATCTCTCTATATATATCAGGGCTGAAAGGGACTTTGTTGATTATTTGCTTCTCATTGTATTTCCCATTTTTGCGGAAATTGAGGTCAGAAGAGACTTCAGATCTGGAAAGAGGCTAAAGAGTGGTGTGCCTTCAATACTAAGTTAAGGGATCTCTGTTGTGCTGCATGCCAGGCAGTGATGTTTGAGCATTTCATCATCTTAATGCTTATTCATTAATCAACTTCCTACATACCTCATGACCAGATGTCCCAAGAGAATTTCCTCTGGGATGGAGTTACATCTCATCCACTTTACACCATTGTGAAATAGCCCAGTAGAGATAGTGACAAGACACATCTGGAGCAATTACCTGGACAAGTGCCAAGGGGCGGAAACTAGCTTCTCCTCCTGCCGTCAACTTGCCATGAAAGCCTGGACCAAATCTTGAGCTCTCATGTGGCTTTCCCCTTGGTCAAACAAGAAGCACTCATCCTTGTCTCTCCATCAGAACTGGTGGCCTGTTCTTCTCCCACTTCTCTGCCCTCTTCTCCTGCCACCAACCTTGAAGTCATCAATGGCCAGAGGACCCTAGAGGGGGAGGCACCATGAACTTGTTTGACCCAGATTTTATATTTATTCACTAATTTGTTCCCACTAATTATTGAGTACTTTCCATGCCCTGGATGCAGAGGATAAACAATGAATGAGATAAGCAGGCTTCTACCTTTGCGGAGCTCACATTCTAGTGGTATGAGGTGGTAGGGAACACAAGCAGTGTACAAGTCAACAAATAAAAGAATTTCAGCTGGAGATTACTGCTGTGAATGAAATTGAACAGGTATTGTGATAGTGACTAGAGGGGCTCTTTTGGGTGGTCTATCAAGGGAAGACCTCTTTGAGGAAAGATCTGAAGGTTGAGAAGAGCTAACAATGGAGTTTCCCAGGCCAAGGGAAGAGCAAAGGGGAAAGGCCATGAGTGTGCGGGGTTCACAGGGAGAAAGTAGGTCTGTGTGTCTGCAGGGTAGTGGGTGAAGGGAAGGTGGATGGTAGACAAAGATGAAGAGATTGACAGCATGAAATTGATGAGTTTTCATCTGGTTGATCCAGTGACTCAATCTGGTTTATCTTTTTAAAAGAACATTCAGACTGTTACCCAGAGAATGACTTTGAGGGATTAAGAGTAGAAGTAAGATAATCAACAAGGCTTGTGCAGGTGGGAAATAATGGTGGTCTAGATCAAATGGAGAAGGTGATGGCACCCCACTCCAGTACTCTTGCCTGGAAAATCCCATGGGCGGAGGAGCCGGGTGGGCTGCAGTCCATGTGGTCGCTAAGGGTCAGACATAACTGAGCGACTTCGCTTTCACTTTTCACTTTCATGCATTGGAGAAGGAAATGGCAACCCACTCCAGTATTCTTGCCTGGAGAATCCCAGGGACAGAGGAGCCTGGTGGGCTGCCGTCTATGGGGTCGCACAGAGTCGGACATGACTGAAGCGACTTAGCAGCAGCAGGAGATCAAATGGTAGCAGAGGAGACTGAGAGAAGTCACTGGATTCAGGATATATTTTGGAAAGAGAAGAAACCAGATCTGTTGAATGATTGGATATAGGGTTTTGGGGAGGTGCCTTATTGGTGAAGGGAAAATGGAATTCAGGGATGACCACTCAGATTGGGGCTGGAACAACCAGCAAGTTGTGGTATCTTTTATGTTGCTTGTTGAGACTGGACTGCTGCAAGACAAATAGTTTTGGGTGGGGAGTGTGATCAGTCAATTGGTCCAACCTGGGTGTGCTGAGGCGAAGGTGACTGTGAGATCTCTGGGTGGGGACATGCAATTGGCAGCTAGAGATGTATTTTTTGTATGTTTCCAGTCTTAAGAGATTAGCATTTTTCCTAACATCCAAGCAACAATCTTGTGAGACTTGATTTGCTGGACCACACATTTTACATCTGCTCCTTGGAATGTCTGGGACTCTTTAAAGATCTGTGAATTCCATGGATTCATCCTAGATTCTGCATTTTGCCTCTAGCAGACATCCTACTCCCATCTCTGCTCAACCCTTTGCCACTACATTACTTTTCTCCCCATCCTGCTTGGTCCCAGTGTGGATGTTCAAGAGAGCTGATACATATTGTCAAATAGCACTTCTCAGTTACATTCCCATCAACAGCAAAGCCATGTCTACTTCCCCACGTTCTCACTAACACTGGGCAGTATTATTTTCCAATTTGATGGGAGATAGATGGTGACACATTTCAGTTTGTATTGCAAAGATGTGCTTTTAGACCATAAAGCAGTTTCTCTGTGTAAATTGCAATAACAGACTCATTCAAGAGTTCACAGTCACAATTAATTATTCAGAAATTTCAGGGCACAAATAGTAATGGTGGTTAATACTTGTTGAAATCCCTCTGTGTATCAGACACTGCAGTTCTGATGCCTCTTTAATTCCCACAGCATCCCAAATGTGGAAACTGAGTCCAAGGGAAATTAACTTATCCAAATGGCATAGTTGGGATTCATACCCCAGGACAGGAAGAGTGTCCCTAACCAGTGCCTGCCTACCTTCTGCTGTCAGGACTGCCTGTCACCCAGGATGACAGCACTAATTGAACTCCTTTTGGAAATCCTTGTCATTTCTTAGCCTCCCTTTCTAACCTTCCTGTTTTCTTTTTCCAGGTTTCTAGATCCTTTGGGAGGTTTACTTCTCACTGACATTTGATCGATATAACTCTGTGATCAGCAAAAACATCCAATTCTACAGAGTTCTATGGAAACAAAATAGGACTGAATAATCTATAATAACTAGAATTAAATAGAATTGGACCAAAATGATATTAAGCATTGTTAAAGAGGATTTGAGAGTACACAATTGGAGATAAATTTGTGTTTGATACCCTGCAAACTGGGGCTCCTTAATAAACCGAGTATAATTTGAGACACTGAATATCAGCCTTTTAAAGACTCAATTCTGATGGCCAAATTGCCCTTCCAGGTAGACTGGACTGTCCCCAGTTGATTGAATATGCTCAGTTCACATGATGATGTTCTTTCAGGCCTGGAGAGGTGCAATCTTGATTCATTGGCCATAAGAGGCAATGCTGCAGGGGAAAGAAGAGGAGGCTGTCAACGGAAGGAATTGCACCCTCAGTAATGTGTGTGGAGGTGAGAGAGAGAGCATGATTGCCCCAATGTCCTCTTGGGGGTGGTGAAAGTTTCTGAAGTGAGTGTGTATGGATATCAAACTTTTTAGACTCACATTTATTGCCAAATCCTTCCCTTCTGACTCTGAGTCACTGTTCCAACCACTTGCTTCTCAGCGCAACCTGGGAGTCCAAACTTACGAGGTCTAAGATGTAACCCTAATTCCTCTCGCTTAAGGCATAGCTGTCCAGAATGAGGTAGGGAGAGAAAGTAATGTCATGACTGATAAGAAACAGAGAATTTGAAAGGTGGGCTATTTGAAAACTAAAACCGACTTGAATTCTTATATAGTCTTTGAGTTAGAAACAAGAAGAGGAAGATAGGCTAAGAGGGGAGGTTAGTTTTTAGCAACTGTTTTTTAAAACTAACAAGGGAAGAGAGACCAGAACCACAGACAAATTTAACATTTTGTACTTCAGTATCATTTGATCTTTAAAAAACTCCCTAATCTTAGAAGGGGTTGTCCCTGGATAAGGGCTTCTGTTCTGAACTGAACAAACATGGGTGAAGTATAAGGTCCCTTCCCCAAATCACTCCTCCTCAGTATCCCATGATGCTGGAAATCCCCGGGGTTAACTTTTCTTTCCTTTTGGCTACAATTAGGAAGCTCCTTTAATGCATTTCACTACTGTGTCTCAGTTTACAGATGAGCTCATTGAGGCTGGGAGAAACTAAATAATAAGTGCAAATTCACACAACTAGTAAACCACACAACCCAGGATTAGAACCTGGATTTGTTTGATTCCAAACTTTATCCCACTGGTGGCTCCAGTATACAATCTCTTAGGGTTGGGTACCTTCTCTGTCAATTCTGTTATGTGGTTTACTAAACAAGTAGCCAAGAGCTCAGACTGTGATGGGCTTTGGGGTCAGGAGAGTTTGGGTTAGAGTTTTGACTCCATCACTGGTTGATCAGCTGTGTGACTCTGGAAACTTAACCTCAGTCTACTCAGAAGGAGGCTAGGATGTGAAGACGAAGTTCAACAAAGAGTGTGGTAAACATTTTACAAGATTATTTTGGTTTTTAAAAGCTATATATTCTCTAGCCATGAGCAACCAAGGACAGAACTGAAGAACAGATAATGATCAGAACAATAGCTAACACTTACTGAGCACCCAGGATGGATTAGACACTGTACTAAGTCTTCTCCATGTATTATCTTCATTCATTCTCTTAACAATTCAGTGAGGTCTGTACAATTAACAACCTCGTAGCACAAGAAGCTGCAAGTAGAGGAGCCAGGACTTGAACCTCAGTGGATGGACCTGAGAGCTTATGCTCACCACCAGGAGGAAAGCTTGTGCTGACCAGCAGGAGGGAAGCTTGCAGGGGCCTTCTTAGGAAGTTGGAAGGAGGTAGTGATGCTTAGGGAGGGTGAACAGGGAGCTTTAGTCCTCGGAGCAGCACATGGTCTTTGGGCATTGCAGGGTGGGGAAGAAGGTGATGAGAACAAGGGTAAGAACATCAAATGAAAAGTTGGATGTTTGAAGCAGCTGTCAGCTGTAAGGTGATGTTGGGATAAAGTGACTAAAGCTGGATTCTCAAAGTGAATCTGTTGGATTTGCTCTTTCCTTAGAGATGGTTGAGTCCGGTGGTCTTTAATACTGTGTCCTGTGGTCCCTTAGGGTCCCCCAAGTGGTGGGTGGGTGGAAGTAATGGGCTAAAGCCTTAGCTAATGTGTCTTCAAAACCCTCTGTCTTACTTCGGCCATAGGAACTCCACTTTTTTTACCTTTTTTTTTGAGGTACAACTTACATGACATAAGGTATAGGAATTTCAATGATAAAGCCTGATGAATTTTTATATATGTATACATCTGTGTAGCTGCTACTCAGATCAAGGTAAAGAACACTTTTTGCACCCCTGGGCAGGCTCTATGCTGTCCTTCCCAGTCAGAACAACATCCTCCCCACAGGTAACCACCATTCTGATTTTGCCCATTTTGAGCCTTTAAATAGAAATTACAAAGTTTATGCTCTTTCATGTCTGACTTCTTTCACTCAAAATTATATCTGAGAGCTTTATCCATGTGTTTGCAGGCGGAAGTAGCCTGTCCTTTTTCATGGCTGTGTGGAATTCTGTTGTGTGACTACACCACAATTGATTGATCTTTTTCACTCTTGAACCCTTGGGTTGTTTCCAGGTGTTGGTATTATGAACATAGCTGCCATGAACATTCAGCACAAGTCTTGTGGTGGACGGTGGCTGTTCAGTTGTGTCCAACTCTTTGTGACCACATAGACTGCAGCGCGCCAGGCTTTCCTGTCCTTCACTGTCTCCTGGAATTTGCTCAAACTCATGTCCATTGAGTTGATGATGCCATCCAGTCACCTAATCCTCTGTCACCCCCGTCTCCTCTTTCCCTCAGTCTTTCCCAACATCAGGGTCTTTTCCAATGAAACAGCTCTTCGCTTCAGGTGGCCAAAGTAGTGGAGCTTCAGCTTCAGCTTCAGCATCAGTCCTTTCAATGGATATTCCTTTAGGATTGACTGGTTTGATCTTTGTGGTAGACAGATGAATGCATTTGTGTCGAGTCTATATTCATGAATGAAGCGTAGGTTGCTGCATGTTTAGCTCTGGTGGGTAGAGGAGCTTTGCTTTTGAATAGATGTTTCATGGAATGGGAATCTTGATAAGGTTTCACTTGGGGAAAGGGTGTGGTTGCTTAAGAAAAAATTTTTTTTGAACTTTAAACTCCTCCAGTGGAATCCTCTGCATTTGTAGATGCAGAGACTGAATCTCAGAGAGGAAAGTGATTTGCTCCAACTCAAACTGCTGCAAAGCCACATCTAGAGGGCTTTTGTGCTCTCTGAAATGGGAGCTAAATATCACTCAATCTAGTTGCTGGTCAGATGTGGAAAGGACACTACAATTGAAGTCAGAAGTCTTGGGTTCAAACTAATACTGTCACTAACCAGTGTGTGACACAGGGCAGGGCACCTACTGCTGGGAACCTCAGTTTCCCCCCTCTCCCCGGGAAGCGGATACCTCTGCTTGACAGCATTGCTGGATTAGAGATCATGATACAGAGACACTTTATAGGGTGAGAAACATCACTGGTGTCATTATTGTCAAAATATGTTCCAGGAGGATGCTTTGGTAAACATGCTGTTTTCTTGCAATAGTAATGCCTATAATAATTCATTGCTTTGCATTTTATTTTTCAGTCTGATTCATTAGTTTTTAATGAGAGCTTTTCTGCTTTCATTAAAAAGCTAGTGTGGCAGGTGGAATTTTCCAAAGATAGCCAAGCAATGTATATCCCACTGTACATGCTGCTCTTTGATGGGATATTTTTGTAATGTGACACATCTCCATTGAAGTTGGGTTGGGGTCGGGGGAGGGTCAGTATTCTCCCACTTCAAACCTGAGCAGACTTTGGTGTCTATCTTGACTAACTTAACTTGGCAGAAATGACGATGTGTAAGGATGAATCCAGAGTTAGAAAGGAAAAGTCTACATTTTGGGGTATTTCCTAGAGAGAACAGAAACATCCTGGGAGGAGATACCACAGTATTGTTTTTTTTTCTGATTTCACTTCGTAGTTCTTTTCATTTCTCAAGTTTCATTATTTAAACTTTCCATAAAAAGGAAAAAACATATCTAGCTAGTACCCCTTGGATTAAATCTGAGATTAGACCTGGGTGCTTCATATATTCCAACTCAGGTGGGGCTTTAGTTCTTAGTGAAGAGCCAAGTGCCTCCAGGAGAAAGGCCCGCAGGCCAGATCCTCCTCTGGGGGCTCAGAGGGGATGGGAGTGTGAGTGAGGGTACACCTGGGCTGATGGTAGACCCCCTGAACCTAAGAGGCCAATAGACTTCTGGTCCCCTGAGCCTAAAGGCAGGGTGACATTGACCAGTGTGGGTGGCTGAGAATCGCACAGACATGGAATTATTACCTCTTGATTTTCCCCTGAGAGCTCTAGGTTTCTGCAAAATATGGTCCTTTTGTCAAGAAGGTCTTTATTACAAATTTTATAATAATAACTTCCTCACATATGTAAACTGCTCCCATATTGAAAAGCAGGTTCTCATGTATTACTTATTTGATTTTTCCAATAGCCCTGTAGAAAACCAGAGGCTGAATCATTGTCTTCATCTTAGTTTTCTATTTAAAGGAGTTGACAAGGTAAGGGCTTTGCCCAAGATCCTACGGCTAGCAGGCAGAAACACCGCTGAAAGAACCAGGTCTTCTGGCTTCTAGGCTGCTTTCCTTTACTGCCTTACAGACTGTATATGGAGGAGTTTGGGGGCACCACAGCAATTGATAGCGCTAACTTGAGGGAGTTAAATTATCCTCTTATCCTTTCTTAAGGTCCCAGGAGCCAGAACAGGGACTGACATACAGTAGTCTCTCAGTACATAGTTGTTGGATAATTGAATGAATACATGATAATAATAATCATGAATACATGATAATAATAATCAATGAATACATGAATAACCAAATCCAATCCTCCCCTGCGTCTGTTCATCTATTCCCTGTAAACATAGATTGGACCTCACTTTTTTTTAAATTTATTTTTTTATTAAAGGATAATTGCTTTACAGAATTTTGTTGTTTTCTGTCAAATCTCAACATGAATCAGCCATAGGTATACATATATCCCTTCCTTTTCAAACCTTGCTCCCACCTCCCTCCTCATCCCACCCCTCTAGGTTAATACAGAGCCCCTGTTTGAGTTTTCTGAGCCACACAGCAAATTCCCATTGGCTATCAAGTTTACACGTTATTCTTTCTATACATCTCATGCTCTCCTCCCCTCTCCCCGTGTCCATAAGTCTACTCTCTATGTCTGTTTCTCCATTGTTGCCCTGTAAATAAATTCTTCAGTACCATTTTTCTAGATTCTGTATATGTGCGTTAGAATATATTTATCTTTCTCTTTCTGACTCACTTCACTCTGTATAATCGGTTCTAGGTTCATCCAGCTCATCAGAACTGACTCAAATGCATTCCTTTTTATGGCTGAGTAATATTCCATTGTGTATATGTACCACAACTTCTTTGTCCATTCATCTGTTGATGGACATCTAAGTTGCTATTGTAAATAGTGCTGCAATGAACAATGGGATACATGTGTCTTTTCCAATTTTGGTTTCCTCAGGGTATATACCTAGGAGTGGGATTGCTGGGTCATATAGTGGTTTTAATCATAGTTTTTTAAGGAATCTCCAAACTTTCATAGTGGCTGTATCAACTTACATTCCCACCAACAATGCAAGAGCTTTCCCTTTTCTCCACGCTTTCCCCAGCATTTATTATTTGTAGACTTTTTAATGATGGCTGTTCTGACTGGTGTGAAGTGATATCTCATTGTGGTTTTGATGTGCATTTCTCTAATAATGAGTAATGTTGAGCATCTTTTCGTGTGTTTGTTAGCCATCTGTATGTCTTCTTTGGAGAAATGTTTGTTTAGGTCTTTTCCCCACATTTTGATTGGACTGTTTGTTTTTCTGGCATTGAGTTGTATGAGCTGCTTGGATATTTTGGAAATTAATCCTTTGTCTGTTGTTTCATTTGTTATTATTTTCTTGGACCTCACTTTTAGCTTGCCTTGTCTCTCTGGACAGTCCCTCAATTTCTGTGAGGCTTATAGAGAGTTGGATGCTGCTTTGTGTCAGGAAATTGAGAGGCTGGATGTACACTGGAATTTGGAGAATAAATACAGAGTATTTCCAACTACAATGGCAATAACCACTTACTGAAAGCAAATTATTGAATGCAAAAAAGTGTGCCTGGCATCGTTCTTAGCACATATGTGGAGTGAGTCATTTAATTCTAACGATCCTATGACATTGTCCCACCATCAACTCCATTCAACAGATGGGGGAAATTAAACCTTACACAGGAAACTCCTGGGCCCCAGGATTACTCAGCCATATTTATACCCAGGTCTTTCTGATAAGACACTGATAATAACATACAGCATAGGGAGGAGGGGACTAGTGTCCCCCTAACCCAAACAAAAGTGATCCTGCCCCAGGTCCCTTCTGTTCTGAGGCCCCAGAGCAAACCCCAGAGAGCAAATGTCCCAGCTGTCAGGGTTCTGGAGAACCTATCTTCTGTGTGCAGTACACAAACCATCTGGCATGTCCTGTCTGTGCATCTTCTGTATCAGATGACAGCCACCCATTGACTGGCTCACCTTTGTGCCTGTGATACGGCAATGACCATCAGCATGCTCTCTGATGAGACATCCCTTTCTGTCCTGCTGGACTTTGTCTTCAAAAGAGTCCTGGAGAGCAGGAACTCACAGAGAGGCCTGGAATCACACATCCTGGCACCATTGTGGGAGACTTCCATATGTCTGTGTTAGTCCATTGTCCCTTTAGAAATTGTGACTGCCTGCCTGTCTTCCCTGGCAGTTCTGCAGGAAGAATCGTCCTAGGCAGGTCCCGGCTGCTTCTCTTTCAGGAGTCAGTTCACGACTGGTTGTAAAACATTCTGAAAAGCAAGGAAGACGGCAATGAATTCTGTTATGGAAGGAATGATGGATTATACCTATCCTGGGATCTCCCTTCCACCCAGGCTCCTCATCAGTCAGTTCCCTGAGGGCTACAGGAAGTGGGTGGAGATAAAGGCAAGGCTGGGCACTTCCTAAGTGTCAGCCTCTGTCCAAGGCTCTTTGCCTATGTTAGCACCTTTAGTTCCCACAGTGTGCCATTGAGGGAAGAACAATTGTTACCCCCCTTTGCAGGTGAGACAAACAGAGAGATTAAGTAACTTGTTCCAAGGTCAGCCAGTGAGCGGAAACAGTGGGATTCAAACTCAGAGCCCATCCTAACTGCTGTCCTTTGTCGCTTCCCCATTTTCAGTATGATGTTTATTACTTTTGCAACACAGCTCCTCTTATTGTTTCTCACTTCATAGATGAAGAAACCGAGGTTCAAAGAGGGTTCAGAGTTGCCCCAGGTCAAACAGCTAGCCAGTGGCAGAGCTGGGACTTGAACTCACATCTTTCAGACTCCAGTCTGAACCTGCAGCCTCGCAGGAAGGAGACAGAGTGAGAAAAGATGATATAAGGTAAATATAGGGGCCTGGTTGGGGATCCCTCACCAGAGGGCCTGTGTTCCCCAGCCTGTGATGTTTGTTCTTCAAAAAGATGAGTTTTATTTTCATAGTTTGGAAATCCCACAGTAGGACATAAACATCATGAGCAACAGCTCTGCCCCAGCCACACCCACCTCCTCTCTTGGCCAAGACTGCTTCCAGGATGTTACGGCAAAATCTTGCCTCAGAGTTGGAGCCTGCAAAAGTCAGAGCTCCCCTTTGGGTCTGGGGAATAGGTGTTTCAGGAAGTGGTTTCATTGTGAGTGAAGAAAACAGCTGTCCAAACACTATCTCACATCACGTTTCAAAACTTTGCTCCAAGGTGACAGTATCGGTGCCATCCCTGATGCGTGACAGACACCAGTGATGGAGCTGCAGTTGTTGCTCAGTAGTCACCATAGGCTGGGGAAGAATGAGACTGACATAGAATGAATTAGGCATTGCCTGGTTTCCTGACCAGCATAAGCAACAACTGACGCCCAACTTGCAGAACTGGCCTTGAGGGAGTATGAGGATCATTGTGACAATAGCTCACGTTTATGGGCAAAGGGTAACAGAGTTTTGCCAAGAGAATGCAGACATCCTCTGGTCATAGCAAACATCCTCTTCCAACAACATAAGAGAAGACTCTACACACGGACATGACCAGATGGTCAATACAGAAATCAGATTGACTGTGTTCTTTGCAGCCAAAGATGGAGAAGTCAGCAAAAACAAGACCAGGAGCTGACTGTGGCTCAGATCATGAACTCCTTACTGCCAAATTCAGACTTAAATTGAAGAAAGTAGGGGAAACCACTAGACCATCCAGATATGACCTAAATCAAATCCCTTATGATTAGACAGTGCAAGTGGCAAATAGTTCAAGGGATTAGATCTGATAGAGTGCCTGAAGAACTATGAATGGAGGTTTGTGACATTGTACAGGAAGCAGGGATTAAGACCATCTCCAAGAAAAAGAAGTGCAAATAAGGCAAAGTGGTTATCTGAGGAGGCCTTACAAATAGCTGAGAAAAGAAGAGAAGCAAAAGGCAAAGGAGAAAAGAAAAGTATACCCATTTGAATGCAGAGTTCCAAAGAATGGCAAGAAGAGAAAAGAAAGCCTTCCTCAGTGATCAATGCAAAGAAACAGAGGAAAACAATAGAATGGGAAAGAGATCTAGAGATCTCTTCAAGAAAATGAGAGATACCAAGGGAACATTTCATGCAAGATGGGCACAATAAAGGACTGAAATGGCATGTTTCTAACAGAAGCAGAAGATATTAAGAAGAGGTGGCAAGAATACACAGAAAAACTGTACGAAAAAGATCTTCATGACCCAGATAACCACAATGGTATGATCACTCACCTAGAGCCAGACATCCTGGAATGAAAAGTCAAGTGGACCTTAGGAAACATCACTATGAACAAAGCTAGTGGAGGTGATGGAATTCCAGTAGAGCTATTTCAAATCCTAAAAGATGATGCTGTAAAAGTGCTGCATTCAATATGCCAGCAAAATTTGAAAACTCAGCAGTGCCCACAGGACTGGAAAAGGTCAGTTTTCATTCCAATCCCAAAGAAAGGCAATGCCAAAGAATGCTCCAACTACCGCACAATTGCACTCATCCAATGGCACCCCACTCCAGTACTCTTGCCTGGAAGATCCCATGGACGGAGGAGCCTGGTAGGCTGCAGTCCATGGGGTTGCTGGGAGTCAGACACGACTGAGCAATTTCACTTTCACTTTTCACTTTCATGCATTGGAGAAGGAAATGGCAGCCCACTCCAGTGTTCTTGCCTGGAGAATCCCAGGGACAGGGGAGCCTGGTGGGCTGCTGTCTATGGGGTTGCACAGAGTCAGACACGACTGAAGTGACTTAGCAGCAGCAGTAGCACATGCTAACAAAGTAATCTCAAAATTCTCCAAGCCAGGCTCTAACAGTATGTGAACTTCCAGATGGTCAAGCTGGATTTAGAAAAGGCAGAGGAACCAGATATCAAATTGCCATCATGGCTTGGATCATCAAAAAAGCAGGAGAGTTCCAGAAAAACATCTACTTCTGCTTTATTGACTATGCCAAAGCCTTTGACTGTGTGGATCACAACAAACTGTAGAGAATTCTTAAAGATATGGGAATACCAGACCACCTGACCTGCCTTCTGAGAAATGAGTATTCAGGTCAAGAAACAACAGTTAGAACTGGATGCAGAACAACAGACTGGTTCCAAATCAGGAAAGGAGTACGTCAAGGCTGTATATTGTCATCCTGCTTATTTAACTTATATGCAGAACACATCATGCTAAATGCCAGGCTGGATGAAGCACAGGCTGGAGTCAAGATTGCCGGGAGAAATATCAATAACCTCAGATATGCAGATGACACCACCCTAATGACAGAAAGCGAAGAAGAACTCTTGATGAAAGTGAAAGAGGGCAGTGAAAAGGTTTGCTTAAAATTCAACATTCAGAAAACTAAGATCATGGCATCTGGTCCCATCACTTCATGGCAAATAGATGGGGAAACAATGGAAACAGTGAGAAACTTTATTTTCTTGGGCTCCAAAATCACTGCAGATGGTGACTGCAGCCATGAAATTAAAAGACGCTTGTTCCTTGGATTTAGGTCATACCAGAATGGTCTAGTGGTTTTCTCTACTTTCTTCAATTTAAGTCTGAATTTGGTAATAAGGAGTTCATGATCTGAGCCATAGTCTGCTCCTGGCCTTGCTTTTGTTGACTGTCTAGAGCTTCTCCATCTTTGGCTGCAAAGAATATAATCAGTCTGATTTCTGTATTGACCATCTGGTGATGTCCATGTGTAGAGTCTTCTCTTGTGTTGTTGGAGGATGGTGTTTATTCAAAACTCTATTAGCCTTTGCCCTGCTTCATTCTGTACTCCAAGGTCAAGTTTGCCTGTTACTCCAGGTGTTTCTTGACTTCCTACTTTTGCATTTCAGTCCCCTATAATGAAAAGGACATCTTTTTTGGGTATTAGTTCTGGCAGGTCTTGTAGATCTTCATAGAACCGTTCAACATCTTCAGCATTACTGGTTGGGACATAGACCTGGATTACTATGATATTGAATGGTTTGCCTTGGAAATGAACAGAGATCATTCTGTCATTTTTGAGATTGCATTCAAATACTGCATTTCAGACTCTTTTGTTGACTATGATGGCTACTCCATTTCTTCTAAGGAATTCTTGCCCACAACAGTAGATAAAATGGTCATTTGAGTTAAATTCACCTATTCCAGTCCATTTTAGTTCCTGGATTCCTAAATGTCAACGTTCATGCTTGCCATCTCCTGTTTGACCACTTCCAATTTACCCTGATTCATGGACCTAATATTCCAGGTTCCTAAGCAATATTGCTCTTTACACCACCGTTATGGCAGAAAGTGAAGAAGAACTAAAGAGCCTCTTAATGAAAGTGAAAGAGAGCAGTGAAAAAGTTGGCTTAAAACTCAACATTCAGAAAACTCAGATCATGGCATCTGATCCCATCACTTCATGGCAAATAGATGGGGAAACAGTGGAAACGGTGACAGGCTTTATTTTTTTTTTGGCTCCAAAATCACTGCAGATGGTGACTGCAGCCATGAAATTAAAAGATGCTTTCTCTTTGGAAGAGAAGGTATGATCAACGTATACAGTATATTAAAAAGCAGGACATTACTTTGCCAACAAAGGTCTGTTTATCAAAGCTATGGTTTTTCCAGCAGTCATATATGGATGTGAGAGTTGGACTATAAAGAAAGCTGAGTGCCGAAGAATTGATGGTTTTGAAGGAGAAGCATCTTCTGTGGCTTGGAGAAGACTCTTGAGAGTCCCTTGGACTGCAAGGAGATCCAACCATTCCATCCTAAAGGAAATCAGTCCTGAATATTCATTAGTAGGGCTGATGCTGAAGCTGAAACTCCAAACTTTGGCTACCTGATGCAAAGAATTGACTCATTTGAAAAGACCCTGATGCTGGGAAAGATTGAAGGCAGGAGAAGGGGATGAGATGGTTGGATGGCATCACCGACTCTTTGGACATAAGTTTGCGCAAGCTCTGAGAGCTGGTGATGGACAGGGAAGCCTGGCGTGCTGCATGGGGTTGCAGAGTCGGAAATGACTGAGCAACTGAACTGAGATGGAGCACTCGTTATAAACCAGGAGTCAAGCTAAGCGTGATACACTCACCATCTATTGAATGCTCAATCAGAATGCTCAGGCAGCTCTGACATCAGTTTTATCACTCCTGATTGAGAGATGGGGAAACAGAGTTTAAGTGACTTGTCCCAGGGTTGGGCCTAGATCTGCACCCAGGTCAGACTCTATGTGCACAAACTGAATACTTGCCCCTTGATTGCTGTGTGGAGGAGCAAGGCTAGAGCCCAAAGACCAATTAGGAAGTGACTACAATAATCTAGGAGGGGCAAAGGGATGCTCAGACTAGCACAGTGTTGGAGAAGTATAGTTGATTTATGGTATCATATTAGTTTCAGGTGTGCAACCTACTGCTTTGGTATTTTTATAGATTATACTCCATTTAAAGTTATTGTAAAATATTGCTTATAGCCCCTTTGCTGTACGTTGTATTCTTTTTTTTAACATTTTTATTTTTTATTGGGGTTTAGCCTATTAACAACGTTGTGATAGTTTCAGGTGAACAGTGAAGGGACTCAGCCAGACATATACATGCCTCCATTCTCCCCCAAGCTCCCCTCCCATCCCGGCTGCCACATAATATTGAGCATAATATTCCATGTGCTGTACAGTAGGTCCTTGTTGGTTATCCATTTTAAATTGTACATTGCATTCTTGTATCTTTTTATATCTAGTAGTTTGGCCCTCTTAATCCCCTTCCCCTATCTTGCTCCTCCCCCCAATCCCTCCCCACTGGTAACCTTTAGTTTGTTCTCTGTAGCTATGAGTCTGTCTCTGTTTTATTATATTCATGTTTTGTTTTTTAGATTCCACATATGAGTGATATACAGTATTTGTTAGATTTACTTCATTAAGCATTTAACTCTCCAGGTTCATCCATATTGTTGCAAATGGTAGAATTTCATTCTTCTTTTTAGGGCTGAGCAACAGTCTGTTGTATGTATGTGCATATACATATACATATATATACCACATCTTCTTTATCCATTCATCTGTGGATGGACACTTAGATACTTCCATGTCTTGGCTATTATAAATACTGCTGCTATGACCAGTGAGATGCACATACGTTTTTGAATCAGTGTTTTCATTTTCTTCAAATATATACCTAGGAGTGGAACTGCTGAGTCATATGGTGGTTCTTTCTGATTATACATTCTTGGTGTGAATCTTGGTTTAATGCGTCACTTTACCACCAGACTCTAAATGCACGAGGGCAGGGCCGGCCTGCTTTGCTCACCAATGTTTGTCTTGTGTCGAGCTCAGGACCTGGCACGTAATGAAAGTACAACAAATTGTTGATTGAGTGAATGAGTGGTTGTTTAATGCAGTGAATAAATAAGCAAATGGTTTTCCTTTTGCAGAGCAATGCAGGTGTTTTTGAAAGGCAAATATAATACCAAGTCTTATTCCATCTACTTTAATTACAATACTAAGGAGGGGGAATAAATCTTGCCCTTGACATGTAATAAAGTCATATTTTAAAATCTGGACTGTCCCTTCCTCTCACTTATTTTTTAAAATGGTAATTTCCTGATAGGACATAAATAATGACACTTAAAATAAGTTCCCAACTTGGCTCCACTGATATCTAGCTGCTGATCATAGACAAAGTTAAACTCCACCTGTCAGTATCTACCTGTATGGTTCTTGGGAGACTCTGAGTTGGTGGTGTGAAAGCCCTTTGAAAGCAAGGTCTCATTTATTATCCACTCTTCTCAACCTTGTTAATAACAAGGAGGAACAGGCTGTGTGCCAGAGATAGCTGAGTCGATTTGCAGGGCTGGATGACTGAGGGTGCAGAGAGAAATGAAAAGGAATGAGATTGATTGAGAAATACTTAAGCAGGGGATAAAAGGGAGAGGGGACCAGAGATCATGAAGGCAGGGGTTCATGTCTACCAGACTAAGCAAAAAGGAGGGTACTGATTTTTCTGAGCTGGGGAAGGTGACCTGAATGAAATCACCCTGGTGGCCGAATTCCCACATGAGGGAAGGAGAAAGACTAAACCCACGTTGGTTGGCCCTGTGGTTACACAGGAGTGATGCTGAGTGTCCCTCAGGTGACCTTGGCTGCTCAGGGCTGTGGCTCTGTGGACAGGTTTGGGAGACTGCACAGTGCTTGGCAGCCATGGGAGGGCAGAGAACCAGGTGGAGTCCACTGCCCAGTACAGCCTGGGGCCAGTCCCTGGGAGTGGGCTCGGAAGTCCCTAGGCCCAGACCAAGAGTAAAGCAGCAGGGCAGGGGCAGGAAAGGCCAGCCACGCAGAGCCCGGGCTAAGGAAGGAATGTAGGAGGAGGCAGCCCAGAGGAGGGGGGTCCTGGAGAGTCCTGCTTGGGCAAAGGGGGCAGTGGCCCCGCAGCAACAGGCTGCTGTTCCCTTGTAGGAACTGGGCTCCTTCACTGCTGGGAGGCTTCTCCAGGAAGGCTGGGTTTTTGATATGGAAACATGCTACTTGCAGAAAAGCAAAAACCAACCAACAAAACAAAAAAGCTGCAGGTCCAGCAGGACATGTCTGATGGCTTTACTTGGGTTTCCTGTTTGTGATCCCATTTGATCCCTTCTCTTCCCCCTCCTCTTTCCAGTGAAAAAACCCTGCAAACTTAAGGAATGAATCCTCCCTCTTCACAAGGGAAACAGACTTTCCCGTCTTGTTTACACAGAACTGCTGTTGTCAGTTCTCTGCCAACCTCCTGTTCTCCTTGCTGGAGCATTTAATAACAACCAAGCTGGTATTAACTGGAGTCAACTAAAAACAAGTCATTCATTGATCCATTCATTCACTCGACAATCATTCAACAAAACTACTTCTAGGTGTTATACACCATTTGGTGCTGTGGACACCATGGGTGATGAACACAGAATTTACATTCTAGTGGGAGGGGCAGACTACTAGAAGTAAACAAACATAAAGTGTCAGCTTATGATAGGCACTGTGAATAAAAATAACCCAGAGAGAGGAGAGCCAGGGAGGCAGTTATTTTAGTAGGAAGGCTGAGAGAGGCCTCTCCACGGTCCCTCCCCTAAGCTCTCAGTGATTTAACAAGATTTCACGGGGCTTCCCTGGCCTCACTCATGGGTGCTAACGAGCAGCTGGGGGTTGGCTGAGTGACTAACTACAGGGATTGAAAAAGGGTTTTCCCTCCAAGCTCTGGCCTCTGAAGTAGGCTCAGCCCTGCCAAGGGGAGCAGGTGCAAAGCTGAAATTCTAATTAAGAGTAAGTATTCCCATTTGCCTGTACAGCTGGAAACATCTGACTGGCTGAGTCTGCTGGGAGGAAGGTGGTGTTGGCTGCCGGACCGCAAGCAGCGGAGGCAGAGGACATTCCAACCGGTGGTCACCTATCTCCTCAGACAGCCTTCCTCAAAGGGGAACAGACACACATGAGACACAGTGAGTCAGAACGGGCCTCAGTGCACCAAATGTCTCTCCCCTTACCCAGGTCCCCCGATGGAAATCTTGCCATTGGATGGTCCTGTTTTTGAAGGTGAAATGGCATCTTGAAATCTCTTCTCTGGGGCTTCCCTGGTGGCTCAGACTGTAAAGAATCTGCCTGTGTTGTAGGAGACCCAGGTTTGATCCCTGGGTCAGGAAGATCCCTTGGAGAAGGGAAAGGCTACCCACTCCAGTATTCTTGCCTGGAGAATTCCATGGACAGAGGCACCTGGTGAGCTACAGTTCATGGCATCGCAAAGAGTCAGACACAGCTGAGCGACTGACATTTTTATGAAGGTAAAATGGCATCTTGAAATCTCTTCTTTACGAAGAGAGACAACTGTGGGATGTGTGAATAGTTCCATCTCAAAGAGAAAAAGTTCTTACTTTGACCCACAAGGCCCTGTATGATATGTAACCTCCATGCCCTGGGTGGGCTCCATAATCTTGGGGGCCCCGTACAGAACGACAAGTCGGCCCCTGCATTATTGTGACCCCCCTGAGGGCAGAGTTTTGTCTCTCTTTTGGTTGGATGGCTGCTTTTTTTTTTTTTTTACCATTGCCTGGTGCCTGGTAGAGGCTCACAATATGTTGTTGTTGAGTAAAGGCTCAGTGTTTAAGTCATGATGTGGATGTGTTAGTAGGGCTTCTTTTAACATGTGTTAGGACTTTCTCTGTACCAGATGGGAAGTCAGGTGGCTCAGTGGTAAAGAATCTGCCTGCCAAGCAGGAGATGCAGGTTCGATCCCTGGGTTGGGAAGATCCCCTGGAGAAAGAAATGGCAACCAATTCCAGTATTCTTGCCTTGGAAATCTCTTGGACAGAGGAGCTGGGTGGGCTACAGTCTATGCGGTCACAAAAGAGTTGGACACAAATTAGTGACTATGTAGCAGCTGCAGCTGTTTCAGGTACAGGGCTAAGGCAGTGATTTTCAGCCCTGGCTACAAATGAGAATCCCTCTAGGAATTCCTGCTAATCCCAGTGCCAGGCTCTCCCCTGCATCCATTCTATCAGAATCTAGACAGGGAGGTATTTTTAAAGATTCCAATGTGAGGTGAAGCTTGCCAACCAGGGGTCCAGGTGTATTCTATTTGTTGTTAAAGGCTGTTGTACACTGGAGTCACCTGGGTAGCTTGGCTACTGCTCAGATGCCTGGGCCGTCCTCAGGAATTCAGAAACCAGTAAGTTTGAGAAGGGGTTGTTCTGGTAACAAAATTCCCAGGGGATTTTGCTCACACTAAAGTTTAAAAATGTAAATTATCTTGTTGAACCCTATGATTATGCCCATTTTACAGGCAAGAAAAATAGGCACTGAGAGAGATTAGTTTATCTAAAGTAACAAGGTAAGTAACTGGCAGAACGAGGATTTGAACCCAGAGCTTCTGAAGCCATGGTCTGGGGTTACCCATTAGCTCCCTTGCCTTTCATTTATAACGAAAACCTGTTTGCTCCAGGAGCAGAGGGTAAGGTGGTTGTGATAATTAAAGATTAACAAGGTGCATGCATGTAATGCTGTTTTGAGGATGGGCAGGTTGGTACTACTACCCGCATGGGGAAGAAATAAGTCCAGCAAGGAACTGACCTCCATCCCTAGGGTCAGTCAGGCTATAAGGGGCAGAGCTGGCATTGCAACCCTGGTTTCTGGATTCTAGATCTGGCCCATTTCTTTCAGACCTTCAAGTTCCACATTAGCAAACAAATCACTAAGCAGCTAGAATCTTTATTGCTTGCACCTGGTGCAGAGTAGCTTCTCAAGCAATGATGCCTAAATGAGTAGCCATAGGGATAGCTGGGTGGGTGGGTGGGTGAGTCTTCTTGAGTTGTAGGTAGGGTGGGTGAGGGAGTGAAGGCGTCTCTGGTGGGGTTCCTGTCTCCATTTTTCAATTAGAGTTGTGACCACTAGAGGGCGATGTCGGACAAGAGAAAGGAAAAAAGATGCTTCACTGTTGTCTCTGGGACTGCAGAAAATATTAAAAATACCTTTCTTGTGTAGATTTAAACCAAAAGGGGAGGCTCTAATTCACAGAGCAATTAAAGTGAGCATTGCTTTCCCCTGGGCTTGCAGGCTGCTGAGAACCTTTTTCAAACCACAGGAACATGTGGGCCACCCCTGACCTTTCTAGATTTAAAATCAACAGATCAAGGGGAGGGGAGACATCTTGGTTGGCCTGAAAAGTGGATGTTTATAGATAATAGGCTGTTTTAAAGAAAAGACATTTTGCAGTTTCCCAGACTTTTACAACATTGATGGGAGTTAATGTTTCGAGAAATGGTATTATGATGAAGTTGTATGCTGAATTAATTTTCCATAAATAAAACCATACATTTCTACAGATCACTTTTCCTGCCCTATCATGGGGGTGTGTACTCTTGGTGGATGAACATTCTCTCCTCTTCCTCCACCTGCCCTGCTCCTCTCCATGGGCCCTGGAGTAAGAGAGACCTGGCTTTGAATCTGGGCCATGTTGCCACAGCTTGTGTGACCTTGGGAAAGTCACTTAATGTTCTTGGAGGTTAGGATTGTCACCTGAAGAGTGACAATCTTTGCCTAAAGAGGGAGAGGAATTATACTTCAAGTTTGTCATGACGTCCAAAAAGAAGACGCGGAAAGTTTCCAGCTTGGTGCCTCAGGCAAAGCCCTCGGCTCATGGGAGCCATCTTTCATGTTATGCTCCCATTTGCTTGGGAGCACGGTCAAGACTGAGAAGTAGGCACAAGTCACCTTGGGAACTCCCCCTGGCTTCAGCTCTTTGCCCTTCTCTCCTTTTGCATGGGGCACAGAAAGTTTTGTTGTCAAAAGCACAGACAGATCTTCAGTGAGAATGAACCCGTTGCTCCTCCCTAGTGTTACAACTAACTCACCCCAAGATTTGCATTTGTCTGAATTGGAGAGGGAAAGAATGGTGGCCTTTCAGAATCAAATCCTACGTGGTGCTAATAATGATGATAAGTATAAGAACATTTCCTGGCACATAGAGTATGGTCTGCACTGTGCTAAATGTTTTATATGCATTATCTTCTTTAATTCTCACTATAAACTCTGTGAGGTAGGTGTTTTATCATGTTCTTTTTACAGATGGGGAAATGGAGGATCAGAGAGTTTAAGGAACTTGGGCTGAGATCACACAGCTATTAAGTGGGCAAAACTGGAGTCAAACTCAGGTCTGACTCCAAAGCTTGCTGTTGAGAAGGAAACTGGAAATAAAAATATGTGCATCACTCATGCACTCTACCACGCTGATATCATAGAAAGATGTAGCATGTTGGGAGGTTGAAGGGAAGGAGAGCCACATGTAACAGACAGACTCAGAAAAACTTGGTGGAGGTGATGCTTTCTGAGCAGTGACATAAAGATTAGGGAGGGTCCCAGCAGGCAGAGATGAGGTTGGAAGAAGCCTTTACAGGTGAAGGCAAAGACAGAGAAGCTGGCAAGCATGGGTTTGCTCTGGGGACATGGATATGTTCAGTAATTCATCACCATATGACATTGGTGCTACCTGTCACCAATGAAGCACAGAGAAGGTGACTAACTTGGTGAAGATCACATAGCTAAGTGGTAGAGTTGGCATTTGAATTGCCACATGTCTCTTGGACCACCTTTAAGGTGGAGATCACTTATGGGTCTTAACTCAGTCATGAAGAGATTGTGGCTTTAAGGAGGATTCTAGGTCCAGCAGCCCAGCCACACCCAAGCCAGTACCATGTGTCCCCACCTAGAAGTGTGTGGGAGCCAGGGTGGGGGAGAATACTAGGGAGAAGGAGAATTATAATAAGACCGTACCTTTGCCCCACTCTGGCTTTTCTTTTTCCCCTGCCTTGGCATTCAGTTACTATCTTGCATTCTTTTCCATTGAATAATAATAATAACTCATTAACCACCTGTCAACCCTGAGATAATGAAGACAGGGTGGAGGTCGGGTGTCATAGCTAGGAAGTGCACGGAAGGTTCAAGAGCAGCCAGTGCCGCTGACCACTCCCCTGCTTCCCTTCCTGGTGGTTCTCTTCCTAGTCTCACAACAGCTCCAGAAATGTCTCTGCAGCTCAAGGGGTCTGTGTTGCCGGGCCGGAGACTGTGGAACTGGCCTGGAAGACTGGACCCTGCTTCCTGGCCCAGGGCTGTCTCTGCTGCCCCTGCCCTCCAGCCCTCAGGGCCTCTGCTGCTTCCTCCTGTCTGTCCACAGTCAGCAGTTGCCCATGGACTGCGAGTGTCCCCAACACCACCATTGATCTCAGCCTCAGGTTCTTGTCCCCTGAGAACTTGGCCTACAGGGGACAGGAACCCCAGGCCACTGGTGGATCTATTTACGTGGGTTTTAGGGTCCATGGAATCCTAACTTGCTTTACATCTGTGACCAGAAACTGCCTTGGCCCTGGAGGGACATTTGTAGGGCAGGGGTGTATCCACAGATGGACAAGGCACAAACAGAAATCTCATTTAGAGGGAGGTGAGGTGTGAGGGGCACTGGCAGGTATTCCAGCTGTGGACTGGGAAGAGTGGAGACTCACCTCCATGTCTTCCTGGCGGAGGGAGGAAGAACGTGGGCACTCACCCTGTCGTTCAGTTACTCACCCGTTCACTCAGCACGCACACGTACATGCTTAGCTGCTTAGTCGTGTCTAACTCTTTGTGACCTTATGGACTGTAGCCCATCAGGCTCCTCTGTCCATGGGGTTCTCTAGAAAAGAATACTGGAGTGGGTTTCCGTTTCCGTCTCGAGGGGATCTTCCTGACCCAGGGATTGAACTCGTGTCTCTTGCGTCTCCTGGATTGGCAGGTGGATTCTTTAACACTGAGCCACCTGGGAAGCCCCAACATGCATACACTGAGCACCTACTCTGTACCAAGCAGGGTTGAAGCAGGGAAGAAAAGATAAAATTCTTGCCCTCAAGGTGCCCTCACCCCATTCTCCTGGGGATGATGGGGGGTGGGGGGGGGGCAGGGGTGAGCAAATAAAGCAAATACCTAGTAAATTAGATGACAGTGACAAGTGACATGGGGGAAAGCAAACCGGGGAAGGGGGCATGGAAGGCTGGTGAGGTGGAATCTGTCTATATATGGATCTATATAGTTCCAGATGTAGCTAGAATCAGATTATTTTTCTTCTAATCAACCTGGTCATTATTCAGAGATGCCAGATTCAGATTCACTCCATTTAGGTAAAATGCAGGCAAGTTCAATATCTGGCACCCAGAATTAAAGAGGAGACTTAACAGTGAAGCTACTCCCTGTTCCAGATGGGGCCCAGGCACACTGAGCTGAGCTGCCAGGGTGCAGGGGAGGTGCCCAGGAACCCGGGTTGGTGGGGGTGGAAACACTTCTATCGGTGGATCTCAGTGCTCAAGGCCAGAATGCGTGCATGTCCTGGGCCCTAGAGAGGTGGCCAGGCAGCTAACATGGCTGGGCATTCTGGGGCTTGTTTCCCTAACATGAGACTATAAATACAAATGTGGCTATAGGCTAACCACGTTGTTACACGTTAAATGGGGCTCTGGTACCTGAACCAGATCAGCATTAGTCATCTTCTATTTAGGGCCCATAAGCATCTTCTATTTTCACGGTCCACAGGGAGGCCCAAGAAACACAGATTTATGAGAGAATGGCTTTCTTTTGGCCACACAGTCTCTTTCTGAGGTACCAGGGGCTGGGCTCCAACATATGCATTTTGCAGGGGACCCAATTCAGCCATAGCAGATGGGCAGTGGCTAAATGAAGAAAGGCCCGGGAGCTGTGTGAAGGAGTACGGATTTCATCTGAAGTCTCACACAGAGCGATGATGCTCATGTTTACATTTTACAGAGTTCTAATGGAAGCAGTGAGGAGAAAGACTTGGAGGAGGGTGGAGATGGGTTTGAAAGTTCTGGGGGTACTCTCTGAGAGCATCTGGCAGAGGGAAGATGCAGGGGGCAGAAGCAACGTCTTGTGATGGGTTACCTGCAAGGGGCTGGACAGAGTGAGTTAGATTTCTGGTTTGGACTACTGGGTGCACTGTGGGAATTGTAACCGAGAGTCCTGGAGGAGAGAGTGGCCCACGCAAAGGGGTGAAGATGGGTCCAAGGTGGTGGGGGGACATGGTGAGTTTGAGGGACCAGTGGGACATCTGAGTGAAGGCCGATCTCCAGCTCTGGAAAGAAGTCTGGATAGAGAAATGGATTTGGGACTCATTAGCTTGGGTGGTAATTGAAGCCATGGGAATGGACGAGGGAAGGGTGCTGGCCATGAGTTTGAAGATTCAGAAGTGAGCTGAAAACTGTTCTTGTTAAAGCTGGAGATGTGTGTGCCCAGAATGACAAGTGCTCTGCTGATACGGAAACCCTGCTAATTTTTACGCCCACGTTCTGTCTGAGGGGTCACGGGGTACTGGGGGTGAGGAGAGATCCTCTGGTCTCCTGGGTGTCAGCTCTCTTCCCAAGCCTGCGGGGTGTTTAATCAACTTTTGAGTGTTAATGAATTACTGGACGCCCTTGCAGCTGTCAGCCCAGGGCCCCCTCCTGGGATGGGCTGGGAGTGGCCTTCCAAGACAGAACCACCTGCTTTACCAGGCCTGGGGGTGTGACTTCCCAGGCCAGCGAGATCCAATGGCTCTCTACACAGCGTCACTAAGGATGTCAGTGAAGGAAAAGTATTTGCTGAACTTTGAGGATGCATGACACATAATTTTGGTAGCCTTAGCAGGTTCGTCTTTTTAAGATGTCTTTCTTGGACTGCCTTTAAAGTAATACCAGCTGACATGTATAGAGTCCTCACGAGTCCAGGTGATGTGTGAAGCATTTTTCTTGCGCTGTCTCACTCCATCCTCATAGACGGTTGTGCCCATCTTCCTAGTGAACACACAAAAGCTTGGAGAGGGAAGCAGCTTGGGTGAGATTGTGCAGTTTGCAGTGGAGGGGCCTGGACCTGAACCCCAGCAGGCTGATGTGAAGCCTCCCATGTTGTCAGTTAGCTGCTGCCTGGTGTGTTCCTTCATGGAAGGGACACCTTCCCTGTTTCTCTGGCCTCAGAGTCAGACACACACCTGGGGCTTGTTTCTAGCTCACCCCATGGGCTGCCATGTGACTTGGGTCAGTTGTTTACCCTCTCTGTATCTCAGTCTGCCTTGTTTTGTAAAATGAGACCATTATGCCCACTAGAATGGGACTTCAGAGTGAGTGTAGTGATAATGAGGCATAATGATTGTGAAGCACTTGGCTCCATGCTTGGAACATAGTAAGTGCCTGTGGCAGATGGTTCTACTCAGGGATGGCCACGACAGTACCTGTCCCATAGGCTGTTTTGCTCCTGTGATGGTAGCACTTCTTCACTGACCACTGGGTTTAGATCCCGTCCTCTTGAACCAGGAGGTACCTTTGTAATCACCCTGGCCAACAGGCTAGGGTGGAAGTGACTCTAGGTGACTTCTGAGGCTAGGTTATAGCAGTGTCTGCCTGGCTCTCTCAGTCTGTCTTGAGACACGTGCCCAGGGAGCCATGAACCAATATGTAAGCTGTCTGGTTATCCTGCGGCCTCTGTGCTGGAAAGTGCATGTGGGGAGACCCCTCAGAGATAGAGCCTCAGCTCTTCCAGCCCCCAGACCTTTGAGTGTGTCCAAAAAGTGTGTCAGTTCCTACTGACTGGGAGTTTATGAGCAATCATAAAGGCTAATTGGATTGCCTGATACCAGAAGGGTTGGACTGTGCAAATGAGGGCAATCAGGGTGAGAGCTGTATATGGCAGCAGAGGGAGGGGCATTCTCCCTCATCTCTTCCCTGAGAGGCCTCTGTAAGCTAAGGTAATAAGACATCCTTTGGTGCATCATTTTACACTTCCCCCAACACTTCCATATCAGTAATCTCATTTCAGCTATACCATATGCCTCCAGGTTGGAGTAGGACAAGAGTTATTTACTCCATACTCCAGCTGAGCAAATTGAAGTACAGTGAGGGGAGGGGACAGAATTCAGGGATGTATAATTGGTTAGGGGCAGAGCAAAGAAAGTGTGTTTCTCCTTGCCTTCAATGCCTAGCTCTTCAGCTTGCTAGCTGTGTGACCTTAGCAAGTTACTTAACTTTTCTGTGCCTCAATTTTCTCATCTATAAAATAGGTATCGAAATGGCACTCCTTTGTAGGGCTGTGGTGAAGATTAATTTACATATTTCATATGAAGTGTTTAGGGCATTACTATACAGTATGGAAAAGCTGGGAAATGGCTGAAAAGGGGGTTTCAAATCAGGGAGTCTAACTCCTGACTCCACACTGGTAGGGCCAAGTCCCGGAAATTCCTACCAATCCTCCAAAAGGAGGTCGAACAGCAATATTCGACCAGGAAAATTTCCAGCTTCTCCACTATTCCTGGGAGAGCCTAACTTTGAGTCTGCCTTGCCCACTGTATCTTGATTACATGATGCCCGAACTGAAGGCAGCACCATCACCCTCTTTTTTTAGTGCTGCCCAAGATTTCGCTGTGTTTTTTTTCTTTCTTTTTTTTTTTTTTTTTTGCAGTCAGAGCATACCATTGACATTCTGAGTTGGGAGTAAAATCCAAAGCGTTCTTACCACAGGTACTCACATCAAGCTGCATTCCTACCCATCTAGGATTGACGCAGGTGGAGATATAACAAAACCGACTATGGCATCATTAGTTTGTTACAAAAGATTTTGTTTTGTTGACATCTGCTATTTGCAGAAGAACCCAGATGAGTTCTCCTCCCTGGGTACTTGGAAATGCCCCTATGCTGTTTCTAATACACCGACCTTTTTTTCTTAAGTTTGTATGAGTGGCTTGCTTTTACTTACAACCAAAAAAGTAAGTGATGGACTGACTTCTGGGTGGCCCGTATGTAGGAAGGAAGGAGGTGTAGCATGAATATCTTGCATGGTAGAGTGTAGAGAAGGCAAGCACTGGGAGCCTGTGCTATGTGCCACGTCCAAGCCTGTGGCTGGTGTTATGGTTGATCATGAGTTTTTCCTGCTGAGTCTGGGTGACTTTAGCTTTGATCAGCTGTCACCCGAATGCGAAGAGACTATGTTCTAAGAGGACACTGGTGTAATTAATCAGGCTTCTAGCATTTTTGTTGTTCAGATGGCTCTCCAGCTCCCTTAATGTACTGCTGTCTAACCCACATTTTTCCAGCTTGCCCACAAGGACGAAATGATATTTTTGTCTTGTCTTATTTCTTGCTGAACTACAAATTCTCTAAGTGGCCACACTGCTCGATCCTACTCGTCTAGCAAAACTATGTGTGGTACTGGCTCAGATAGTCTGTGGGCCCCACAGTGGATGGGTGGGTCAGAGTGGATGGAACCCCACCCCAGAGCCCACTGGGCATCCCTTTTGCAGTCAGTGGTGGGGTGTTAACTCCTGTGAGTGCATTTCCACCAGGCGCCTTTGCTTAGGTGACATATGGTAAAGGGCAGATGGACTCTGTTACGTCTATAGCTCTTTGTGTAGCTCCCGGGCAGTACTGGAGGGCAGTGCTGACTCAAGTAGAAGCTGAGCCACCCCTGATGCTTTCTGCCTTGTCTTTGAATCCTGCAAGTTGTCTCCTGAGTGACCCCCATTCTCTCCCCACCTCAGGCCCCAGTCTCGGGACACCTGTCTATGCTGGGGAGATGTAAGTTCACCCTTACTTATATTCCGGCTTCCCTGGTGGCTCAGACGTTAAAGCGTCTGCCTCTGATGCAGGAGACCCGGGTTCGATCCCTGGGTCGGGAAGATCCCCTGGAGAAGGAAATGGCAATCCACTCCAGTGTTCTTGCCTGGAGAATCCCATGGGCGGAGAAGCCTAGTAGGTTACAGTCCACGGGGTCGCAAAGAGTCGGACACGACTGAGTGACTTCACCTCATATTATCTATGCATAAGCCCTTCTTATTTGCCTGTGCCTTGGCTTTTGAAGCTCGAAGTTAGTTATTAACTTTTTTTTCTTTTCTTCTGCTTTATTTTATACCATCGCTTCCTTAAGGGAAGGAATGAAGACTGCTAGGCTAAATAAAAAAGAAGAGAAACACAGGGCTATAAGGAAATGCCAGAATGAAAAAGCATATTGGTGCATATTTTAGAAATGTTATCCCATTGCACAAATTATAGAAACTTTTTCAACCTAGCCTAAGCAAATTAGAGGAGTTTATGATAAGAGTGAGGTTTAGGCAAGGCATGGGGAGAAACATCAGGCTGTCGCAAATGATGGGGTTCAGGAGCCAGGCAGCATGAAAAGCTGGAAGAAGGTGCGCTCACCATTGTCACTGCATGGGTCCCACCATCTCTCATCTCTGCCCCTCTTGGAATGTCTACTTGGCTCCTCTCTCTCGGGACTGGCTTTCACGTGGCTATGGTGGGCATATGACATATGGATCCCCATCCCTGCCTGTAGCTCAGATGGTGCCTTTGTACCAATTGGAAAAGCTGCCCTTTCACAGAAACACTTTACTACCATCTGCTGAATACCATATTAAAAATACATAAATAAGGGAGGATTGCAGATGTAAGTATCCACTCCAGAGTTGTTTAATGAACAGCTTATAACGTTGTGTGCCATGACTGCAAGGGTGCCTCCAGTTATCCTCAGAAGCAGCCACAGAGAAGAACCAACATTCTTGAGTCTGAACCCCAGAGAAACTCTGGTCCAGCCTGGGCCAGGCGTCCACCTGACTGTGCTTCAGGCAGCAGCCGCAGGGGCCGACTGGCCAGTACAAAAGTGTCTTCAGACAAGCAGCTGTGAAGGTTGGGCAGACCACCCCCAAATGCACATGCACAGGGATTTATCACAGGCATGTTAGGGTATTTCTTTGTCAAACCCCCCAAATTTAACACATCCTTTGAAATACTGAATCAATAAATCTCAAGATAAAAGCTCTTTAGCAGGACCAACATGGTAGTTTCTTTTGGGACCAACCACTCTACAGGTCACCCGATGCATTATTGTCTAGTGTTGTTGCTTAAAATGGAATGATCAGCCTAAATGTCAGTTCCTCAGTAAACCTTACTTGATCCCTTGAGGAAGCAGCATTTCCTTAATTCAAGCAAGGTTAATGAAGGGTGCTTTCCCAAAGGTGAGGGCAGAGTTAAGGGAATCTGACAGGGAAGTTAATGTATTGTTGGAGCTAGCATAAGCTGGCAGCCTTACCTCTGCTATACTTGAATAGGTAGGTGTGGGAGCAGCTTTTGGAGTCGAGAAAGTGGTCAGAGTTGTAGGGATTGTGTAGAGGGTGCCTGGCAGGACCTGTGGTCTCAGGTGCAGGGAGGCAGCTAACTTACTAGGGAAGCAGCTGGGAAAGTAAATACCTCGATCTCACTCTCTCCTCCTCTCCAGACTCCTGCCAGAGACTTGATTGTCTGAATCTAACTGGAAGCCAGGAGACAAGTGATTAAACAGTCCATATATGTTAGCTTCCTGAGGGTACAAAGGATGGAGATAGATGGAAAGTGAATCTGGGAGAGGTAAATGGAAAATATCCAGCACATCCCAAACTAGGTCCCTCTCCTATTTGCTGCTTCAGATGACTGCTTTTCCTCGTCATAATGCACATCCTAATTTATTGTTTCTATTGGGAGATTAAGCCTTCCCAGGTGGCTCCGTGGTAAAGACTCTGCCTGCCAAGCAGATGATGCAGATTTGATCCCTGGGTTGGGAAGATCTCCTGGAGAAGGAAATTGCAACCCTCTCTAGTATTCTTGCCTGGGAAATCCCATGGACAGAGGAACCTGGTGGGCTACAGTCCACGGGGTCACAAAGAGTCAGATACGACTTAACGACTAAACCACCACCATTGGGAGATTAAGCATATGGTAAGGATTGTGTCTGACTTGTTCATTGCTCTATTCCCAGTGCCTGCTGCTGTGCCTGGTTTGCAATGGTGTGCAGCAGTACTTGGGAAATGAGTGGGTGGATATGTCTGGTGTCCTTTCATGGGCCATAAATGTCTTTGAGAACAGTGAATCTCCCAGCACAATGCTTGCACATAAAGGGAGATTTCTGGTGAATAAATATCTGTGTAGTTAAGTGAATGGATGAATCCTAAGGATAGGAAACCCAGAAAACCCCATGGTACCAAGTTTATGTCAGGATTCAACCCCAAATTTGTTAAATTTAGCAGAATCTGTTCCTTCCTGAGAGGCTCAGGAGCTTATACATGAGTCATCTTCTCCTACCCTTTATCCATACAACCTTGGTCTGATAGCATCCACTCCATTTCCTCGGAAGCAGACTAGGGATGGTCACCTCAGCCCTAGTGGAGAAGTGAACCATGACCAAGGCTGAGACCATCAGTCTCTCCCTGGGAATCAGCCTCTCAAATCTACTGATGACAGAGAATGTACCCCTTTCCTCGCTCCCTACCTTTTTTCCTTCAAATTGATCAGAGATAGTGCTTGCTCCATGCATTAAAAAACTGATACACTCAGATACCAGACTTAGATCATATGCTGATGTGTTTATAGTCTTGGGCTTTCTAGCTGCACTGCTTGATTTCACTTCCAGCTCTTCCAATTCTTGGTGTGACATTAGGCAAATTACTTGTCTTCTCTGTGCCTCAGTCAAGGATTCAATGAGTTAAAGCATGTAAAAGCATGTGCCTGGCACATGGTGAGCACTCAGTAAATTTTATCTGGGTCTTGGCCACTCAAGCAACTTGAGAAAAAATAACTGATGGAGTTACACTTCTTTAAGCAGTGGGTAAATGAAAGTAACAATCATGGAATAAATTGGAATGAATTAGACATTTCTCAAGGGTTACTTGTGTCTTCCCACCCACTCTGCTATAGGGTAAGTATAGAGAAAAAAGGTTCGAGAGCTATTTCTAAAGGAAGCATTAAAAATGAGCTGGTGCCTTTTTAATTTTTCAAGAAAATCTAGAGGCCAGTGGCTGTATCTGGTATTCACTCTTCTCTTTCTGCAAAGTTCATGGGTTCTTGGCTCTAAATAAGCTTAGTTCTCTATAGCTTCCCACAAGGAAATTAAATTTTCAGGTCCTGCACGAAAGTTTAGTTATCGCTAATATAATCATCTGTGCTGTCACTGCAGGGCTGTAGGATTTGGGAGGGGGGAGAATGGGATTTGACAGCAATAAAAAAATTCCTCCTCTGGCCCTCCCTCTGAGACTCAGACATGTGTTCCTCAAGCACGCACCAGCACAAACATACACATATGTACACAAAGGGGTGGACTTTCTCAGACAGTTATCCTGAGTGACTGTTTAAAAACTCAACCCAGCCAGCCTTTTGGCAGTGTCTTGTTAGCCTGAACCAAGTGTTGAGGGAGCGGAAGAGACGGGGTGCCATCAGCACGGTCATATGCTGGTCCTACCTTCCAGAAAATTCCATAGTGATATGCTGGTGGTGGGGGGGGAGATGTGTATAAGAGACAGCTGTGTGAGAATGCTTACCAGGATCTGATAAAAGGTAGACTGTGATAAGGGCTATGTGAGAGGTTAAAAAGTTGCTAAAGGTTGCTCTCTTTCTCTAACTTATTTTATATGTGATTCTGTGCAGCAGTTTTGGAGTTAACCAGCCTTGTTCTGCCATCTGGATTTGACTGTGGAATTCACTACTTAAGAGTAGTGACACTCTTTGAGGTTAATTTCCTAGTCTGTAACAGGATAGTATTATCACCTCTCTGTATGTGCTAAGATTGCTTTCTCTGGCAAATAGCAGAAGTCAGATGGCAGTGGCTTCACCAAATAAAAGCATATATTTCTCATGGAACAAGTAGTTCAGGGGTAGGAAATCTGGAATTGGTACCATTGCTCAAGGGACCCATCAAGGATGCAGGGTCTTCCTGCCCCAGCATCCAGGGTCACAAGGGGGCAATTCCAGCACCAGGAAAAATGGTAAGAGGTCAGCTTTGAAGAGCTTTCTGGAGAGCCCTACTTAGTTATTCTATCTTATCCTTCATTGGCCACAGCTATGCTGGGATGACCAACCATACCTGAAAAGGAATCTGGGATATCAAGTATTTTAACTGGACATACTGTTGTCTCAAATATAACTGAAGTCTTGTGAGGAAGCAAGAAGGAGAGACCCCAGCATATCTGCAACACAGTCTTGGGAGTCGTTGAGAGGACTCCCTGAGAAATGTCAAGGTCTTGGCTCAATGCCTGACAAGTAACTATCATTAGCAACTGAAACTCTTTCCAATGTTTTCTCTGAGGAGGATCCCCCAGTAAGGTGGCCAGTGGAGACTCAGGCTCCTCACTGACTTGACTCTCCCTAACTTCTGCTCATCTGAATCTGACTCATGCCTCATGACTCAGGCAATCTCAGTTCCTGGACAAAGTCTTTCCTCACTTCTCTGGTCCTCAAAGGCATCACCTGCTCTTTTGAAAACCTGTAACACAGAATAACTACTACATTACTCAAATGTAATTTAGCATATGTTTCTTGGTATGACTACTTTATACCTCTGTTTATTTTTTTCTCCTAACAAGATTATAAATTTACTGAGGACAGAAATGATGTTTTATTCCTGCATCCCTGCCTCAAAGCTTTGTTACTTGTTCTTACACAGAGTAGATGCTCATGTCAAATAGATTGTAGGGTTTGGGAGGCAGCCAGCTTTTGTTTAAGTTGCTAGTAGAGCTGGGGATGTGATACTCCAGAGATTTATCCCCATGTGTGCAGTAGTGAATCACATTCTTTGGGTCATCTGCTATTTTGTATACATTGGTTTTCCAAGCAGAGATAGCCAAGATATGGTCTAGCAAACATGGATTTGGTCTCTCTCTGAAAAAAAGCAGGGTAAAAAGTGAGCATAGAATGCCTACATAGAATCAAGTATTCATTCATTCATTCATTCATTCAACTGAGTGCCTGCTAGGCACCATGTGAAGTTTGAACCTCTTGATCCTGTGTCTCTTCCTACAACTTCTTCCAGTCTTGAGGCAGGATGAGCTCCTTTGCTCAGAAGTACTCACTTCCTTCAGGTTTTGACTCAAGGGGAATTCCCCGATCCCATCAATTTCAAAACCATTTTCTGTTAATAATCTCGACTCAGCTACTTGCTTTCAAGGGGAGCCCTGACGAATAATTAAGAAAGAAGAACATGAAGTAGGACTACTGTGAGTGGGAAAGCCCCATACACACTTGTCCCTTTTTACCAGCTCACATCCTGGTCTCTTCTGGGTCCCTGTGTGGGCTATCAGTAACCCCTTCTCTCCTGGTCCCATGTAAGGGAAAGGATTGGTCTTCAAGCAGATTATATTTCATCCCTTAAAACAAATTCAGCAATTGATTTCTGAGCCCTTGTTATGTATAAAGTACTATGCTGGCACAGATGACAAGAACACAAGATATTAAATCAGTTAAGGAACTGATTAAATGTTTGATGAGAGTGTGCAAGCTAATGGGGGTGTCTTCATCTTTGTAAGACTGATACAGCACTTTCTCAGTGCCAAGCCCCATGGTTAATGCCGTACATACTTTTTCTCCTTGGATCCTCTGAGGATTTACAACAGCACTGTGAGACAGGTGGAAGATGAAATAATTATCTTTTATCTCCCCGTTTCCCCAACCACTCACCCACCTTCTGCTTAAAGTTGAATCCATGAGGGAGGGGTAAGGGTTAGAGATCTAAAAAGGATCCAAAATTCTGGAAAGAAACCACTTGTTGGCTGGGTACCCGATGCCAACATGGGGTGACACCAGTAGAGTAGAAATGGCAGCCTTTTTTGAGTAGCAGAGGCTTGTGATATTGCCCCTGCATCTTGCCTCGGAGTCTCTTTTGAGTCCAGAGTGGGTGGATGCGATCTGAAAATGTCCCTTAATAGAGGAGAGGAAGGTGGTTAAAAAGTCAGAGTCAGGTGCCAGCGATGGGGTCACTGTGGTGTGATTTAAGGTGATGTCATGGCAGAGTCTTTACTGTGGAGTGGATGAGCCATGGTTGGGACCTCAGGATCAGCAGAGCCAGGAAGATGCTGAGTCACAGGGAGGAAAACCTGCATGCTCTGTGCTACTATTCACTCAGCTGTGGGCACTTTAGAAGGAGGAATGACAAGGGAAAAGCTACCATTCAAGACCAGCAGGGTGACATATCTTGGCTGAGGTCAGCTGTGATGTTGAGTGGTACCTGGACCTGCCAGGATGACAGGCTTTATCTGGAACAGATGACCTTCCCATGAGGCCAGGGGGTGGTTTGGGAAAAATCTTTCCAGGAATTTAGCTCCCTGATCAAGGGAGATAAGAAGGAGACGGAAAAGAGAGAGTTTTTGATTCAATGTAATAAATTACCCATAGAGATGGGCTTTACCAGAGAAGCGATGGCATTATTGTAATGTGGTAAGACTGAATTTTTTTTTTTTTTTTAACATTTGCAAGAAGAGATTTTTCAAAACTTTGACTGAGAATTTTATATCCACAAGAGGAGTTTAGGTAAAAATCCTTAAATATTTTCTTTTCTAGTCTCTACTCTTGGCTTTTTCCTCACAGAGCCTCTTCATAATCCAAAGTGCCTGCCAGAACCAAGGTGTATGATAAGCCCATGAATAATGGCTGAGGCTTCATTAGTAGACTCCATCATTTCTCCGAGGGAGCACATATTCATATTCATCTTTTAATCAACGGAGAAACTAGAGAAGGACTTGCCCTGATGAGCTGAGGGGAAAAACAGAATGCCCTTGACTAGAGTCCTTCTAGATCCTAGACTAGAGTCTTCCCTGGTGGCTCCGTCGGTAAAGAGTCTGCCTGCAAGGTAGGAGACCCGGGTTTAATCGCTGGGTCGGGAAGATCCCTTGGAGAAGGAAATGGCAACCCGCTCCAGGATTCTTGCCTGGAGAATCCCATGGACAGAAGGGCCCCGTGGGCTGTAGTTCATGGGCTCACAGAGAGTCGGACATGCCGAGTGACTAACAGAGTCCTTCTGGCTCCTAGTTCCTTCTTGGGAGAGTCAAGGCAGCCCTGTGAGAGCATGTGCGGGAAGAGACAGGAGGTGCTGGCCTGAGAGGTGGCAGTTACTTTGAACAAGGGGCTCTTCCTGTCAGTGACTCCATCTTTACTCAGACCCAGGCTCCAGTTCAGAAGTTCAGCTCCCTTCTCCAACACCCACTCTCAGATTCACACACTCACAGAAGAACCATCCTTCACCACAACAGCTAGCATTCACCCTGCCCTGAGGCCCTTTCCTCTTCCAAAGGCAGGAAGAGGAAGGAACCATGGAAAAAACAACAAAACCAAAAAAACCTACTCCTTTCTTATGAGTGCAAGCAATTCCACTTAATTTATTTTGCACCAAATAAGGATGCTGAGGAAACTGAAATGAGATGACTCCCACAGTGTGGGTTCAACTTATAGAAACTCAATATACTAATTTATAAGCCAGATCGATTAAGAGGTGATTATGCACTTTATAGGCAACTGCTTTGCTTCAGTATGGGATTCCTTTGAGCCTTTGCTCCCTAGGGCATTTAAGAATTTGCTTATAGATCATGACTATTGGATGGAAGGAGGAATGAAGCAGAGAAATAGTAGGAGGCCTCATCTACTATAGATGCAGGAGGAATGAAGGAAAAAGGTGAAATCCTTCTGAAATGATATAAATCAATGAAAAAACAGGATGGATTTCCCAAATTTAATGTATATGCAACTTTGCATCACATTATAAAATTATAGCTGTCGGGAATGTTTACTACTATATACTGAACTAGTTTACTTACACGAATCCTCACAAGAGCTATAAGAGGAAGATATTACCATCCTCATTCTGTAGATGAGTAAACTGAGGCTCAGGATGTGAAAAAACTTGTCAGAGGTCTCAGATATTTCAAGTTCACATGACTCTATCTATCAACAGTCATAAATCCAACTGTGGGTATTTGTCTCTCTCTCTCTCTTTTGGTGCAAAGCCCAAAGGGTTAGTCAGTATTGACTCCTCTATTTGAAAAATGTTCTTTAAAAAGGAAACTATTTTTGGATGGAGTGAATTAAAGAATAAACACAAATCTTACTGTTAGTTTATTTTCACTGAGTGCACACACTCCTCCAACGATAATTCACCCAGGATGTGAGCTGGAACTCATTAGGAGTCACCAAGCCTGAGGGAGAAGATAAAACCATGATTAAAGACATCTGAGCCCTTAAGGACAATTTATTATCTTGGATTTCATTTTTAATAGGAGATACTAATTCATACAAGAAGTCCCTGGGGCAAATGAGTGGTGCCCTGTAATTGTTGTAGGTCTCTGGAGTGTCCAAACATGCACTGGCTCCTGGGCAGGGCAGGATACCAGGTTTGCAAGCAGGTGCCAGGCCTGGGAACTCCTTGGACCCTTGACCAGCCTGGCTTGGTGGGAGGATGATCTCTGGCAATGCCACAAAGCAGAATGACTCCAAGTGGTCCTATACAAGTTGGCCAATTTTTTTCCTCAAAAATCTCTCCATTTATCCCAGTGGGAGGCTGAAAACTTGGCCCTGAGATCAGGTTCAAAGCATTAATATAGGTAGCAAGTGGTCAAGAGGAGCAAGTGACTGTACAGAGAGCCAGATTCTCACTGTTAGCAACATGAATGATAACGATCTGCAATGGACCTCAGGTCCCTTGTCTGCAAAATGAGGTGATGACATAGCCTCAAGGTGCTTTTTAAATCTGGTATAGAGTTAGAAAGACAGAGAGGGAAGAAATCCTGCAGTTCAATTCCTTGTTCAGTCCCTTCCTTTACTGGGGTGCTAGAAATACATATATATGGAAATACAACAGCAGCATGAGTATGTTGGTTATTTACTGGTGAGACATTATGTTCAATTCTGCAAATATTGGGTCAATCTTATGAAGTAGACATTGTCATTATCTCCATTTCATAGTGAGGGAACTGGAGCGCAGAGGGACTGGATGACTTACCCAAGATCACATGGGTTCAGGTAGTATAGCTTTAGCACCTGCATTCTAATCACTACAATCGTCACCTAGAAAGTGGGAGTAATGGCATATCTACCTCAGAGAGTTATAGTGAAGATGAAATGACATCACAAACTAAAGTGCTGAGCATGGTTCCTGGCACATGATAATCACTTGTTAAGTAAATTAGATTTATTTAGCTTGGAGAAGCTAATAAGAATGAGAGACTTAATTATTGTCTTCAAATATATGAACAATTTTTAATGATTCATTTATGTTTGATGAATATTGAGCTCCTACAGAGCCAGACTAAATGCTTTATATTATTCTTAGGTCTGTGTCATTCAAGAAGAGAATTTAATTTTAAACAGAAATTTAATTAGACACAAAAATAACTTGACCTTTATACTAGGTATAAAATTCCAGAATAAATGATGGCAATTCACTGTGAAAGTTGTATTCATGGTGCTTAACTGGAGAATCAGTATTTGAACAACTTCCAGGTATAACTGTGCAGGTTGTATACTGCACAAAACTAGGGACTGCCACTTATGCCATAGTGAATATGTTAATAAGCATTGCTTGGAAGTTACATAATACACAACCTGCATGGTCCTTTGTAGCATTCCTGCCTATTAGTCCTAAAGTGTTTAGGTTGAAGCTGGTCTTATTCCAGCTGAAGGAATCCATATCTTTGCATAAAAGTTGAGAGTTGAGATAATTATCTAGGAAAGGGAAGTACATGACTTGTACACTACAACACATCACCCAGGGTTCCATGGCAGTCATAGATAATAGGTCATGGCCTCAGAGTCCCTCTCCACATGACACTTAATAGGGAGTTGCTATCCGTTAATCAGATGTGTCACGTTGGCTGAAACAAAAGTTGTTTAGCACAGTGTTCCGTTAGTCATTCTGAAGTCAGAATGATTGGGCTTGAATCTAAACTCTGCCACGTATGATACTGGTGACCTTAGTGAATCAGAAGGGCTGCTTTTGACTGCAAATAACAGAAATCAAGCTAAAAGATTACAGAAGGATGCCCTTTTGAGAAATACTGTTATCACCAAAGCTTTTGATAGAACAGAGGATCATCGCATATGGAAAAACTTGAACATTTATTACTCAGTGCAGAAGTCATTCAGGAGAGTTTAGACTTTCAATGGAAAGCAGACTTAGGAATACCTTGACTAATTTACTGGGTGGTAAAGAATCTACCTGCCAAACAAGAGACCCTGGTTTGACCCCTGGGTCAGGAAGATCCCCTGGAGGAGGGCATGGCAACCTACTCCAGTATTCTTGCTTGGAGAATCTCCATGGACAGAAGAGTCTGGAGGCGTACAGTCCATGGGGTTGCAAAGAATTGGTCGTTACTGAAGTGATTTAGCATGCATGTATGCACATAAGAGAAATAAGTGGTAGAAAAAAAAAAGTCTAGGAATAAGTGTCTCAATGCACTCTTTCACCAAGTATAATATAAAAATTCTAAATGATCAGAATATGGTGTCATAGATTACTTGGCAAAATTTTTTTTGTTGTTGTTGGACACAGCACACACAGTGGTGCATCTTGCAACTGATGGCCTCTTAGATGAGAAGAAATGCAGGTTATTATATCGCAAGAAGGCCGGAGGGACGACAGAGCCGGGGTTGGCTAATACAGCAGCTCCGGAAAACTGTTAGGGATATCGTTTCTTTTCTTCCTTCCCCGTTGCCATTCTTAGTCTGTTGGCCTGTTCTTCTATGTGGATCCCCTCACGGCCCCAGTTATAGGTACTGCATGAAAGTGACAATGTCCAGAGAAGAAAGGAAGTGCCTCTTCTGTATCTCATTTTGGTCAGCAAGGCTTCCTAGCAGACTTCTCGTGCTTACTGTGCCTCACATTCCTAATCATTGTCAATGGGAAGGGGATCACCATTGGTTTATGCCAGTTAGAGCCAGTTCCTGGGCCCCTGGAAGAGCTCCACTCCCCTGAAAGACCTGATCCCTTGAACAAAGCTGAAGTTCTGATTGTGAGGCAGAGACACAGGAATGACTGCTGGTTACTCATCCAGAAGGGTCTGCCACTCAGGAAGTTGCTTATTTTTTCTTTGTCTCAGTATCTTCATGTGTAAAATGGCGATGATAATAGCCACCTGGAAGGACAGTTTCGAGGATTAAATAACATGTAAAATACTTAGGATAGTGTCTGATATATAGTAAGGACTTAAAAAGTGTTCGTATTATTGGTATTGTTCTTATTCTGATTGTTATTATAATTATGTCACCCTAAATCTAGATAGATAAAATTGTAAGCTGCCACTGAAGAAAAGGAAAATCTGGGCCTCAGTTACCTCAGATATTAGGACACATATTAGTCAGCAGAGTTTTTTGGGAGCAAATTCTCTGTGCTACATGGTGTTTACAGTCTAGGAGATTTAAAAGCTCAAGGAGTGTATGTCTGGTTGCAGATGCAAGACTTGCACTTGGAAAACAAGCAGAGAGCCTTTTGCCTCCGAACCTTTGCACATACTCTACTTTCTGTCTGTAACACAGTTTATCATCCATCTCCCTGGCCTTAGCCTGACACACTCCTATTCTTCCTGCTATGTCAGCGCAGTTGCTTCCCTGTCCCCAAACTTTAAGTAACCTGTGTATGCTGAATTCTCTCATAATCTCTATTAGGACAGGAACATTGTCTTATAGTTTCCAGTGTAAAACACAAAGTAATTGTGCAGTGTGAACTTGTTAAATAAAGGAGTAAATGAATGTGTTTCACTTAGAACTCTTTTATGAGTGAGAGAAAAAGCTAATTTAACCTGACTTAATAAAAAAGAAACTTATGGACCTTATAACTGAAGAACCAGAAGTTGAGCTAACTTCAGGTGTGGCTTGATCCAGGAGCTTAAGCAATGACATTAATATTCAGTTTCTTTTCATTACTCAGCCCTGCCTTGCCAAGTGTTAGCTTTATTTTCAGGCTTTCCATGGCATTCCTTTGCATCTTCAGGTTGTCATCTTCCTAATTTAACCCCTGTGGCAAGAACCTGCTCCTCTTTCCTATGAATTCTATCAGATATCTCACTGATTCTAACTGGGTCGTGTGTTCATTCCTGCAAGAGTCATTATGGCCAAGGGTGGAGTTGGAGTAGAGGTCTCCTCTCCTGGAGCATATGGACTGAGAGTGAGAGAGGTAGTGATTCCCAGGGGAAAATTTGAGATACTATATTAGAAGGGGGCTTATGGATGCTGGACCATGAAATAATAGATGTTCACTGTAAAATGAACAAGTGAGTGAATAAATAAATTATATAGAACCAAGTTATAAAATCAGATATTGAAAAGAAAGGGCAATAGAATTTGTGACAGGCAGAATAATGCCCCCATCCTCCCATGATGTCCACATCCTAATCCTTGGATCTTATGACTATATGTTAAGTCATAGATGGAATTAAGGTTTTTAATCAAATGACCTTAGAATAAGGAGATTATCTTGGATTTTCTGGGTATGTCTAACACAATTACAGACGTTCTTAAATGGAGAAGACAGAGGCAGAAGAGGATGTCAGAACAAAGAGATGTGTAAAGTACTCAACTCACAGTTGCTGACTTGAAGATGGAGGAAAGGGACCATGAGCCAAGGAATGTAGGCCTCTTCCAGAAGGTAGAAAATCAAGGAATAGGTTCTCTCCTAGAAACTCTCCTAGAAAGTTATGCAGCCCTGCTGATGTCTTGATTGTAGTCTAGTGAGACTTATTTTGGACTTCTGACCTGCAAAACTGTAGGATAATAGATTTGTGCTGTTTCAAGCAACTATTTATAATAGTGGAACAACAATAGAAAAGTAATAGATTTCAAACATAGTAAAAGATATTCCAAACAGAGTAAATGAATGAACAAGTGAATAAGTGAGTGAATGATACAGTATCACGTAATGAAATCAAAGTAGAGAGAGAAGTGCCACAGAGTTCAAAGGAGGGAGAGCTCTTTGTTGCTGTAGTCAAGGAGGGCTCTTGGGGGAAGGCAGGATTGTAGTTGTAGTCTTTTCTAAGCTTAACAAAAGGAGAGAGGCTCCTGGCTGAGATAAATGGAATATTTAAGAGCAGGAGTGAATTGACATATTGGGAACTTCTCTGAAATTGCAGGTTATGGTTGGAGAAGAGGTATGAAATGTGGTTGGGTAGGTAAGAAAGGGTGGACTGATGGAGGGTCTACAGTTCTGGGATAAGATAAGATATTTCTATTTGTTCCATTTAGCCAAGAGAATGTAGCATAGACTTCTGAGTGGAAACCCTTTGTGATGAAAACAGCGGCACTTGGGATGGATTAGGGACAGTGGAGGCCAGAGCAGGGCCAGGCTGGCAGAGTGGAAATGGAGACAGGCATCTTGTCTCCAGGAGCAATGGCTGGAGCTCAGCAGTTAAATAGAAATGAGGGAGGAGGGAAGAGAGCCCTGGAAGGCTCTCCTCTGTCTGTGACTTAGGTAATCAAAGGCACTCCTAAGATTAGATGCAAAATTTAGGATGTTTGCAAGTTTCCCTGGGAAAGGACCTACATACTTTATTGCATTCTCAAAGATCTCTGTGACTCCAGAGGCTCCAGAAAGGTAAAAATCACTTGTTTAATTTTAATTCACTTTACTGAGGAATAATATATATATATAGAAGTGCACATATTATGAGTACACAGTTTGCTGCATTTGCACCATCTGAATATCCCTAAGTAACCAGCATCCAATAAAAAAACAGAACCCTGCCAGGACCCCAGAAGCTGTTCCTTAACCCCTTCCTATCACACCTTTGCCCCCCTGGCCATTGTAACCACTGCCTTAACTTCTAGTTTCTGCTAAAGTGTGCAGTTGGGGCTGCTTGGGGCCAGCACCAAAGGAATGGAGCCACCATTTCTAGAAGCAAGTATAGGCTAGAAACCACATATTGCAGTTTTCCTCCAGTGGTTCTGAGATAGAATTGGATGAGACAACCACTTTCGTGCTTTCCAGATGTCCCCACGTGGCTTGAGCTTAACATAGAACCCCTCCAGGCAGACCCCCTCCCCAGGTCTCTGACCATCTGACTTGCTGCCAAGACCATGCTCTCCCCCAGGGCCTCAGATCTCTGTTTCACTCTGCTGCATTAGTCACTGTAATCCTGGGGCCTAGGCCTTGGGGAGAACAAAATCTAGTTTGGGCATTTCATTTTATGAATTGATCATTATTTGGTTTCCTCTCTGGTTCAGAATCAAGGGCCAGGAACACAGGCTCTTAAGTACATAGTTACCGTGGTGTGTTTTCATGCTGCAGTGAGTGGCTAAAACGCGTTGGAGGGTAAGAGGATTAGACAGAGAGCGGCGTCTGGTAAATATTAATAGGAAGCCATCCTGCAAGGGTGATATGGAGCATTCCAGCGCACTCGAGGCCGGAGGAGACAGATGGGACGTAATAGGGTTCAGAACCTACCTATTTGCCTTTTCAAACAATAGTCAAATTAATAAAGGTAACTGGATTTCAGATTTGGTTTCTGCCTAAGCATATAAAATCAGGGAACCCAAGCTTTTTGTGGCCTCATCAAGAGTAATGGATACTGTCAGGGGGAAAAAAACAAAGAGGAAAATTAAATTTCGTCAGAAAAACAGGGAGGGTGTGGGAGGGAGGGGTGAGACTGTGGTGTCCTTAGCTCAGATCCAGTGAACAGGCCCTCCCCACTTGCCTCCCCAGGTACAAGTGCGGGTCATAGCCTGTCACAACCCGTTACCAGGGGCTGCCCTAATTCTTGAGTTCTGTTGCGATTTTGTGGTATTGTTGATGTTGGGCTCAACATTGGCTGGGCTTTCAAACTCTGTTTTGGAGAGACTTTCATTCAGATGATATTTGTTCTCCCGGGCAGGCCCTGCCCCCAAGAAGAAATGTGAAGGTGGTAAATTTGGTTTGGGTCACTCTTCCTCGCTATCTTTCCCCTCTAAGCTCCCCTCTCTTTGCATTTTCCCTCTGCTGTGTCTCACACTCAGCTCTCCCTCTTTCTCCAGCCTGAATTGACCCTATAGGCCAGGAAAGTCCAGCCCTTTCTGTGATTCAGGCTATGTTTTTTTTTTAATGTAAAAAAACTGTCATAGGCAGAGATGGTACTTTTTCTTTCTTTTTCGTTGGCCGCACCATGTAGCAAGTGCTATCAACCAGGGATTGAACCCACGCACCCTGCATTGGGAACATGGAGTCGTAACCACTGGACCACCTGGGAAGTCCCAGATATGGCACTTTTAGTGTACCCTGATGTTTGTTTTTTGTTTTAACTGAGAAAATACATGGCCAAAGCTAATAAGATTACAGAAAAGCTCTTTAAGGTGCTAACTTGTTCCTAATTATAATAGGAGGTAAAATATATTTATTTGAACATAAAATAAGTGAAAGTGAAGTCACTTAGTCGTGTCCAACTCTTTGCGACCCCCTGGACTGTAGCCTACCAGGCTCCTCTCTCCATGGGATTCTCCAGGCAAGAATACTGGAGTGGGTTGCCATTTCCTTCTCCAGGGGATCTTCCCAACTCAGGGATCGAACCCGAGTCTCCCACATTGCAGGCAGATGCTTTAACCTCTGAGCCACCAGGGAAGCCCTGAACATAAAATAAATAACATTAAAAAGGTGCTTTAACAGAAAGAATTAAGGTGTCCTGAATACTTCCATTTAGATGTGGCAGAGTGAACAGCACTATTAAGCTGGGTTTCCTCCCTAAACCCAGCTAAAATGATACTAATTAACTGAAGATGGTAAAACTCATAAAGATAAAGAAAGAAAATGAGAATTCAGCAGGATGGAAGATGTGAGGTAGGAGTGATAAGGGACTTCTCAAAGAGTTAGGGGAGCTGAGACCTAGGAGCCTGTAAGGTAAGGGGTATGGGGGGCTATGTTGATTCATCCCACAGAATGTCTAGAGATTCAGGAATTAGAGATACAGGAATTCCAGACTGCTCTGCAAGCCAGAGTGCAAGTGCCCCAAACACAGGAAGAGCTTAAAAGTTGTTTAAAGGGTAGTTAGACTCACAGGGCCTCTTTCCTAGCCTGAGCAGCTGGACAACTCTCCCTTCCTCATCCTAGCTAAAGATGAAATGTGTTTTCTTTGGAGAGGTTGAACTTGAATTTCTGTGCTTAGAACACAGCTGAGCATGGAAGTGATACTCTTCATTGGAAACGGGTATTAAGTGAAAGGCTCTTCATTGACTATGGAGGACCCCAACTTCTTTCCATTGCTCAGCTCCCAGGATGCTATGGTCAGTTTCACATCTCCACACAGGAAGATTGGATGGTGGTTCTTAGGGGAACGGGCCAGTGCAAGAGACAGTTCTATAGCTACCGGGTGCTTCCCAGTCAGTGCTTCCGATGGCTGCCCCGGCCCAGTGAGAGCCCTCCTCCGGGTTCATAGCTAGCACCTTTTCACTGTGTCCTCATGTTGTGGAAGGGATCAGGGAGCTGTGTGGGGTCTCTTTATAAGAACATTCATCCTATTCACGAGGGTTCCTTCCTTCTGACCTAAGCACCTCCCAAAGGCCCCACCTTCTAATACCATCTCGTCAGGCAGTAGGATTTCAACATATGAATTTTGTGGGATACAAACATTCAGACTATAGCAGCCTCCTCTCAGTGTAGTCAAATACTGAGGATTGCTTCTAATTTGAAACACAAATATCAAAATAAATTAAAGGGGAAAGCAAAACATGGAGGAAACAAAGACAGTGCAGTGATAAAACGAAAGGTTTAAAGTTATTAGTATTGTCCTCAGAGAGCAAAGAAGTTATATCTATGAGACAAAAATAGGGTATTGTAAAAAGTATTCAACTTTTTGACAGTTAAAAATACGGTAGGAGTTCCCTGGTGGCCTAGAGGTTAAGATTCTAGGCTTTCACTGCCATGGCCTGGGATCAAGCTCTGGTCAGGGAAGTTGCATTGCAACTATATATATCTGTTTCTATATCTATAGATATAAACAGGAATAAAAGTTTCAATAAAAGACTGTAAGATAAAGTAGAGGAAATCTTCCTGAAAATAGGTGGAGAGAAAAGACAGCAGAGAGAAAATGGAGAATCTATCTCTGAGGTCAAACATCAGTTAACAAGAATTCTAGAAAAAGGGAAAGGAAACTAAAGGAGAAGATGGTATCAAAGAATTGATATTTCCTGTAATGGAAGGATCTGTGTTTCTAGATGCAAAGTGTCCACCAAAATGTTCAAAACAAGGACAGTAACAGGACCCTCACATGGTGCATCACTGTTAAGTTCCAGTATGCCAGGAACAGAGAAGCTCTTAAAACTTCAGGGAGAAGAAGAAGGCTATGTAGGGCATTTGAGGAGGAGAACTGTGTGAGAAGGTCAGGGCTACAGTGGGAAGTCTATAGCTAATGTTTAAAATGGAATGTTCAGGAAATATCAGTTCATGAATTTTTTTTAGTGTATGAAAGTAAATAATAGGAGAAACATTCCAAAGAGCTGAAACTCACTAGCCTTGGAGAGGGAGTCAGGGATACAAAGACTGATAAAGGCAAACTCTTGCTTTTCTGGCAAAGGCTTTGTGAAACTATTTCTTTCTAAAGGTTTTACAGTAATTGCTCTGATAAATTTAAACTTAAATTTAGCAAAGGGAAAAAAGGATCTTCTAATTTCACCTTCTACATATTAATTATCAATAGTTTGGTGATTATTCTTTTGGCATTTTCTATGTGTACTATTACAAAAATGAAAATTTAAATTTTCCCATCTTTGGATCATTGTCTTCCTTAACACAAATTGTCTTCCATTTTCTTTTTCACTGGTATCTTCAATACTTTTTCCATGTTAGAGAGGTTAATGGTAACACTTTTTATTGAATGTCTGTTTCACCAGTCACAACTACAACCTTCTACTTTGGAGAAAGAGCACTTCTTCTGAGTAGGAGAGCCAGCCCTCAGCCAGCCCTCAGGACCCCCATTTGTTTCAGGCCCTCCCTTCAGCTGACTTACCTTTGGGTATCATTTGTCCAAACTCATACTCAGGTATCGATCAGTATGGGTTTAATAACTTATGACTCCTCGCAGACATTTGCAGTTTAATCGATAACTCCTAAAGATTAAATAACAGCAATGTAACTTCAAGAATAAACTACTAATAGGAAAATTCCAGGTGCTTTCAAAGAAAGTAGAAGGGCTTGGTTTTGTGTAGAGAATTTTCAGTGTAAATATTTTCCTAACCCTGCTTTCTGTTTAAGGAGAGAGAATGCCCCGCTGTGTGAGCTATTGGTGGGCTGCAGTGTTCTGCCTTCCCTGTGGAACTTCTCTCTGTCTTCTCCCAACCCCAACAGCTAAGGTATGGACCCATGCTCCGGGCTTGACACCCTTCTACCCAGAGCTTTGACTCTTATGAGTAATGCAAAGATGAAGAGATGCTCTTCATGGTGGTGTGCCATCTTAGTAGCCACATCGCTGCTTTTCCTCCCAGACCCCTGGTTTTTTCACTGTGCTTTCATCCACTGCTGTCTGTTCTTGCTCTACCCCCTCTGGCTCTAAGGGTGGGCTGTATGCTCTCTCTGTATATATTTAGGTTGAGCAGAAACCTGGTCCTTCAATTCCCATAGTGCCAAGAAGCCAGTATACAGATTCCCAGGAGAACGTAGTGATGGCTGGGAACAGTGGAAGAAAAAGACACATGAAGAGTAATACTACAGGGGGTGGAACTGCCTCTGGGTCTAGGGCAGATTCACCTTGCTTACAGTCTCCCTCTGTGTTACCTGGAGCAGCAACTTCCCACCTCTGCCCTCCCTCTTTTTGGCAGTGTTCTAGGTTATCTTTCAAACCCCAGAGTGCAGAAAGTGTTTCCTCTCATGCAAGTATAAGGACTGGCCTCTTTCCAGGAGCACTGGCAGTGGGAATGGTATTTCTCTTCAGAGCAAACCCCATTCACTTCAAGGAACTTTGGTCAGGTCCTGTGGCCCAGACAAGACTATCACAAAACAGTTTGAGATGGGTAGATTTTCTAAACTCTGGGTGATTCTGTTACTCTTATGGTCACCTTTCACCCTAAAAAGAAAGAGTGCTATTACTGATATCAGTACTGTCTGGTAGTGGCAGTTGGAGATCTGCCACTCAACCCATGTATCTGTCCAGCTAAGGAGTACAGAGACACAAGTCTCAATATCTAGATGGGAGTCAGCAGTCATAGCAGCCCAGAGAGTGCCTGACACATATCCATGTGCAGAAGCTTTGGTGAAAGCTGGACTAGAATATCTGGCCCAGGCTCAAGGCTCATCAGGCCTTTTCTGTGTATCCTGAATATGATTCTGGGGGCCCACGTACTCAGGCATGCTGACAAGCAGTGGGAGATGTGCAGCAGGTCCCACGTCCATTTGCCCAGCCAGCAATGTGGACCACAATGGCAAGCTTGCCACCATTCAGCTGGGGTGGGCCAGAAGAACCAGAAGGTGTAATACTGCTCACAGCAAAATTTCAAGGGATGATCAGTAGGGTTAGCCTCCCTTCCCGTGTGGAGGAATGGGTAGAGAGGGATGGATGGATGTCCCTCCAGGAGGGAGAAGGGGAAAGGATTCCTCATAATACCTACCAGAGTGTCTGGCACTTGGTGTCTGCTCAGTAAATGTTTATGAATGAGAAGCAGCAAATGATCAAAAGCTAATGAGAAACAGAAAACATAGAGGAGCTCAGGGAAGGCTTCATGGAGGAGGGGCACCTAGAGTCATCTCCCCCATCCATCTGTGGCCTGTCAGAGTGTGGAACATAGCTCATCTGCCCTTATATAATTGAAATGTTTCCTCAAGTAGCTGTGGAGGGCTATGGCCATGGGAGCAAAATTATCTGTCATCACTTCAGTTGGGTGCTGGATGGAACTTTTGAATCAAGTAGTAATTGTCATTGAAGTCGAATATAAATAAATGATATGATCTAGATGTCCTTTAATTTCACCCCACTAAAATAAACTCATAAAACCTGAGTCTTCTGTGGGATTACTGACAAAAAGAGAAATAAATCTCAATAAACTTTCCACGAACACTCGACTAACAACTGAATCATATCCAAAAGTCATATACCAAATGTGGAGTCTCTCACCCACCATTCTGATCAATAAATCACTCCAACAGCCAGTCCATGCCCACGCATGGATTTTGGATGACAAGTGGCACAGTTAAAAAAACTTGAATGTCCCTGGAATCAATGGCAGAAAGGAGGAAGGGCACCGAGTGAAAGAACTGAGTATGCAGAAGAAATGTCCAGGGGATGGTGAGCACATTCAATTGGCGGATGAGTTAATCTGCTCATTAATCACTCTGCTGCTCTGCCAAAGGAAGCGTTTGATGCTGGCATCCCAGAGAAACTGCCTTCTTAGGGGAAGAAGCTTATTGACAAGAATTTAAGGGTGGTTAGGGGGTATTCCTACAGAAGAAATGTCCAGGGGATGGTGAGCACATTCAATTGGCGGATGAGTTAATCTGCTCATTAATCACTCTGCTGCTCTGCCAAAGGAAGCGTTTGATGCTGGCATCCCAGAGAAACTGCCTTCTTAGGGGAAGAAGCTTATTGACAAGAATTTAAGGGTGGTTAGGGGATATTCCTTGGAGAAGGCGATGGCACCCCACTCCAGTACTCTTGCTTGGAAAATCCCATGGATGGAGGAGCCTGGTAGGCTGCAGTCTATAGGGTCACAAAGGGTTGGACATGACTGAACGACTTCACTTTCACTTTTCACTTTCATGCATTGGAGAAGGAAATGGCACCCCACTCCAGTACTCTTGCCTTGAAAATCTCATGGATGGAGAAGTCTCGCAGGCTGCAGTCCATGGGGTCACTAAGAGTCGGACATGACTGAGAGACTTCACTTTCACTTTTCACTTTCATGCATTGGAGAAGGAAATGGCAACCCACTCCAGGGTTCTTGCCTGGAGAATCCCAGGGACAGCGGAGCCTGGTGAGCTGCCGTCTATGGGGTCACACAGAGTCGAACGCAACTGAAGAGACTTAGCAGCAGCAGCAGGGGATATTCCTAAAATTTGTGAATGACTAACAAGTTGTCCCACTGTGTGCTTATGAAAAACAATTTTGAGGCTGACCCACTCAGTTCAGACCTCTGCTAAGAAGACAGTGTGTATTTATTTATTAAGTATAGTTAATTTATAATGTTGTGTCAATCTCTGCTATTCAGCAAAGTGACCTAGTTATACATGTATAGACATTCTGTTTGTTTTTTTTTTTTTTTTTTCAGTATTCTTTTTCCACTGTGGTTTGTCATGGATATTGAATATAATTCCCTGGGCTATACAGTAGGACCTTGTTGTTTATCCATTCTATATATAATAGTTTACACCTGCTAATCCCACACTCCCAGTCCTTCCCTTCCCCATCTCTCCCCCCGCTGGCAACCACAAGTTTGTTCTCATTGCCTTTGAGTGTGTTTCTGCTTTGGCGATAGGTTAATCTGTGCCATATTTTAGATTTCACATATAAGTAATATCATATGGTAGTTGTCTTTGTCATTCTGAGTTACTTCATTTAGTATGATAATCTCTAGTTGCATCCATCAGTTCAGTTCAGTTCAGTCGCTCAGTCATATCTGACTCTGCGACCCCATGGACTACAGCACGCCAGGCCTCCCCGTCCATCACCAGCTCCCAGAGTTTACTTAAATGCATGTCCATTGAGTCAGTGATGCTATCCAACCATCTTATCCTCTGTCATTCCCTTTTCCTTCCGCCTTTAATCATTCCCAGCATCAGGGTCTTTTCAAATGAGTCAGTTCTTCACATCAGGTGGCCAAAGTATTGGAGTTTCAGCTTCAGCATCATTCCTTCCAATGAATATTCAGGACTGATTTCCTTTAGAATGGACTGGTTGGATGTCCTTGCAGTCCAAGGGATTCTCAAGAGTCTTCTCCAACTCCACAGTTCAAAAGCATCAATTCTTCGGTGCTCAGCTTTCTTTATAGTCCAGCTCTCATATCCATACATGACTACTGGGAAAACCATAGTTTTGACTAGATGGACCTTTGTTGACAAAGTAATGTCTCTGCTTTTTAATATGCTGTCTATGTTGGTCATAACTTTTCTTCCAAGGAGCAAGAATCTTTTAATTTCATGGCTGCAGTCACCATCTATATGGATTTTGGAGCCCCCCAAAATAAAGTGTCACTGTTTCCACTGTTTGCCCATCTATTTGTCATAAAGTGATGGGACTAGATGCCATGATCTTAGTTTTCTGAATGTTGAGCTTTAAGCCAACTTTTTCACTCTCCTCTTTCACTTGCATCAAGAGGCTCTTTAGTTCTTCTTCACTTTCTGCTATAAGGGTGGTATCATCTGCATATCTGAAATTATTGACATTTCTCCTGGCAATCTTGATTCCAGCTTGTGTTTCTTCCAGCCCAGCGTTTCTCATGATGTACTCTTCATATAAGTTAAACAAGCAGGGTGACAATATACAGCCTTGGCGTACTCCTTTCCCTATTTGGAACCATTCTGTTGTTCCATGTCCAGTTCTAACTGTTGCTTCCTGACCTGCATACAGATTTCTTGAGAGGCAGGTCAGGTGATCTGGTAAATGGCATTATTTCATTCTTTTTTTTTGTGGCCGAGTAGTATTCCATTGTATATATGTACCACATCTTCTTTGTCCATTCTTCTGTCAGTGAGCATGAATTTAGGTTGCTTCCATGTCTTGATTATTGTGAGTAGTGTTATTACAAACATAAGGGTGCATATATCTTTTTGAATTATAGTTTTATCTGAGTATATGCCCAGGAGTGGGATTGCTGGATCATATGGTAGTTCTCTTTTTAGTTTTCTGAGGAACCTCCACACAGAAGCCAGCATTTTAAATACCAACAAGACCAGCTGGCTCTACCTCAGACCATGTTCCTTTTACTCCACCTAGTGGAGTGGAGTGACCTAGTGACCTATACCAGTGACCTAGTACTTTCTCAGAGTGGTCTTGCCAACCTCACTTCTTTTGCTGGGGCAAGGGCAGGCTCTGAGTGCACTGGGATAAAGGAGGCTCTTGGAACCTGTTCCTTTTCCTTGGCTGTACTAGATGCAGAGCTCTGCATTTGCCAATAGACCATTCCCCCATCTCTGTAGATAGGCCTCCTTCTCTTCTGCTGTGGCTGAGCTTCTACCATGTGGCTGAGGACATAGGGTCATGGCCACAGTCACCTCCAAATTCATAGTAACCAAGTCTAGCAACCTTGGGAGAAAAACAGAGGACCTTGAGTTCAGAAGACTGAGAACTCTGGAAGAGACTTATTACTCTGTCTTGGGTCTCTTGCCCTGCATTTGAACCAATCTCTCCAGCCAGGGAGATGAGGATGAGCCATATACTAATTATTCGGAGAGATGAGCATGGAACTGGATTGGCAGTCCTACCGATAAACAAAGGAAGCCTAATGAAGCGGCAGCGATGCCATGAATGGCTGTGTGTGCACAAGGAGGCTGTGATCCAATGAACCAGAGGAGAGAGAGATTAGATAAAGCAAAGTAACAGATGTCTCCCACACCAGGGAAATCAGAAAAAATGAGTAATAAAATTTGGAGTGGAAAGAAGCAAAACATGGAGAAATTCTGAAGTAGACAGCAATACTTAAAGATTTCTTTTAGGGTGCTAGAGGCTTTAGGTGGGGATGGAGAGGAAGCTGGGCATTGGCCAGGCCCTGGCACTGCTGGAAAAGTAACTGCAAGAGCCAGTCATGCCTCTTCCTATGTGAAGGTCATGGACTGTGCCAGGCCAGAGGGAGCTTGATCCTGACCCTTAGTGGCCTCTTGGTTTAAACTTGTTTTCTCTAACTTAAATAACAGAGATGTCAGGGCCTCTTTCTCACTCCTCTGGGAGGTTTCTTTCCCATTGCTGGTGGTCATTGAGCTGTCAGGAAGGCTGCCAGTTTAGCTAAAGGAAATTTACTGCTCTTGTTTAAACCCTGGAGAAATTCACTGCATCTAGAAAGGCAGTTTGCATCATGGTATGTTGAGCTCTGATGGAACACCATGTTCGGGGAGCCGGGTATTGAATATTTAGAAACACAAGAGTGACCACGGGAACCACAGGGAAGATTGAGTCAGTTAAAGGGAAATCTGCAGGTTTCCTAGGAAGGGAAAGTAAATGAAAGTGGAATTGCCCCCTGACATATCCCCAAGGTAATATTTTGTTATGATGTACATATCAAAATCATAAATTTGTTTTCCAGGGCTGGTTACTGAGGCTGAATGTTAAAGAGTGCTTGGAATATTGTGTTAAGAAAGATTCTGAAGCAGTATCTAGACTCAGCCAGAAGCAGTGCTACAATGAATTCCAGTGTCATAAAAATGGAGCAGTATACATCTACTATATTTGATTTTTCAGGGATGCAAGAATCTCATTTCCAAGGATTTACTTCAGGAAACAATTACAATGTGAGAAAAAAATGCTATATGCCAAAGTGTTCTCCTTGGTCTCATTTACTGTAGCAGCAATTTGTCCTTTAGAAGAGTAATGGTCACTTGTCAGAATTAAGTTTTTGACCATGAAAACCATGGGGAAACACTGGAAAATGTGACACATACTAATGAGGGAAAAGAAAACATTTATATACAAGAAATGATTGCAAATAGGTGTAAAAAAGACATAAAATACATAAATAGCTGTGTGCATGTGGGAGCCATTTCTTTTTAGTATATGGAATCCAGTTCTTATCACATAGCAGATACACAATAAATATTTGTTAACTGTTTTTTGCTAGTTTATATATTTTTACAGTAAAATAGTTCCCCAAAGAGGGAATAAAAACTAAAGCAAAAAAACCAAACTGCCGAAAGTCAATGTGTTCGCAGAAATAACAATTCGTTCTGCCTTCTCCAGTCAGTTTAGCATCACACTTAGACTCATTCTAGTACTTCACTGAGCAACTCCAAAGACATCTGTTAAATTCCTTCAGGTGTTCACACTTAACAGTAAAGACTTATCCATCCACTTTTGCTCCCAGATGCTCAGGCTTGGGCTTCTGAAATTCTGAAAGCATTTATTATCCTTCCAGAGATTGTTGACTTGCCCCAAATAAATTTTTTCTTTCATTTTTATGTAGTCAGAAGGGTAACTAACTAAGAATGGCTTCAGTAGCATCTTCAAGGCCGTTTGAAAACTTTTGATGAAATTCAGAATTCAGATCTGAAGTCTATGAATATGGTTACTGGAATGACTGACAGATTGAGGCCAGGTATCAAATGGACCTCAGATGTTGAGAAAACCTCTGCTCATTGGAATGAAGTCCAAATATGTGGACAAATGACCAATTACTGTGTAACTTCATTAACTTAAGGAACTCTTCTAATATTCCCTAATTCTATCGAACAATGATCTTTCTTTTTTCTCTGAACTACACAAAGCACTCATATCCCTCGACTAGGAAATTAAAGTTTATTTTCAATTTCCTTGGGCAAGGCAAAGGCAAGGGTAAATTAACAGTCTGTAGCATGTCTGGAACTAGAAAAGCAATTTTTTTTTTTTTTTTTCAGTATTCTTTTTCCACTGTGGTTTGTCATGGATATTGAATATAATTCCCTGTGCTATACAGTAGGACCTTGTTGTTTATCCATTCTATATATAATAGTTTACACCTGCTAATCCCACACTCCCAGTCCTTCCCTTCCCCATCTCTCCCCCCGCTGGCAACCACAAGTTTGTTCTCATTGCCTTTGAGTGTGTTTCTGCTTTGGCGATAGGTTAATCTGTGCCATATTTTAGATTTCACATATAAGTAATATCATATGGTAGTTGTCTTTGTCATTCTGAGTTACTTCATTTAGTATGATAATCTCTAGTTGCATCCATCAGTTCAGTTCAGTTCAGTCGCTCAGTCATATCTGACTCTGTGACCCCATGGACTACAGCACGCCAGGCCTCCCCGTCCATCACCAGCTCCCAGAGTTTACTTAAATGCATGTCCATTGAGTCAGTGATGCTATCCAACCATCTTATCCTCTGTCATTCCCTTTTCCTTCCGCCTTTAATCATTCCCAGCATCAGGGTCTTTTCAAATGAGTCAGTTCTTCACATCAGGTGGCCAAAGTATTGGAGTTTCAGCTTCAGCATCATTCCTTCCAATGAATATTCAGGACTGATTTCCTTTAGAATGGACTGGTTGGATGTCCTTGCAGTCCAAGGGATTCTCAAGAGTCTTCTCCAACTCCACAGTTCAAAAGCATCAATTCTTCGGTGCTCAGCTTTCTTTATAGTCCAGCTCTCATATCCATACATGACTACTGGGAAAACCATAGTTTTGACTAGATGGACCTTTGTTGACAAAGTAATGTCTCTGCTTTTTAATATGCTGTCTATGTTGGTCATAACTTTTCTTCCAAGGAGCAAGAATCTTTTAATTTCATGGCTGCAGTCACCATCTATATGGATTTTGGAGCCCCCCAAAATAAAGTGTCACTGTTTCCACTGTTTGCCCATCTATTTGTCATAAAGTGATGGGACTAGATGCCATGATCTTAGTTTTCTGAATGTTGAGCTTTAAGCCAACTTTTTCACTCTCCTCTTTCACTTGCATCAAGAGGCTCTTTAGTTCTTCTTCACTTTCTGCTATAAGGGTGGTATCATCTGCATATCTGAAATTATTGACATTTCTCCTGGCAATCTTGATTCCAGCTTGTGTTTCTTCCAGCCCAGCGTTTCTCATGATGTACTCTTCATATAAGTTAAACAAGCAGGGTGACAATATACAGCCTTGGCGTACTCCTTTCCCTATTTGGAACCATTCTGTTGTTCCATGTCCAGTTCTAACTGTTGCTTCCTGACCTGCATACAGATTTCTTGAGAGGCAGGTCAGGTGATCTGGTAAATGGCATTATTTCATTCTTTTTTTTTTGTGGCCGAGTAGTATTCCATTGTATATATGTACCACATCTTCTTTGTCCATTCTTCTGTCAGTGAGCATGAATTTAGGTTGCTTCCATGTCTTGATTATTGTGAGTAGTGTTATTACAAACATAAGGGTGCATATATCTTTTTGAATTATAGTTTTATCTGAGTATATGCCCAGGAGTGGGATTGCTGGATCATATGGTAGTTCTCTTTTTAGTTTTCTGAGGAACCTCCACACAGAAGCCAGCATTTTAAATACCAACAAGACCAGCTGGCTCTACCTCAGACCATGTTCCTTTTACTCCACCTAGTGGAGTGGAGTGACCTAGTGACCTATACCAGTGACCTAGTACTTTCTCAGAGTGGTCTTGCCAACCTCACTTCTTTTGCTGGGGCAAGGGCAGGCTCTGAGTGCACTGGGATAAAGGAGGCTCTTGGAACCTGTTCCTTTTCCTTGGCTGTACTAGATGCAGAGCTCTGCATTTGCCAATAGACCATTCCCCCATCTCTGTAGATAGGCCTCCTTCTCTTCTGCTGTGGCTGAGCTTCTACCATGTGGCTGAGGACATAGGGTCATGGCCACAGTCACCTCCAAATTCATAGTAACCAAGTCTAGCAACCTTGGGAGAAAAACAGAGGACCTTGAGTTCAGAAGACTGAGAACTCTGGAAGAGACTTATTACTCTGTCTTGGGTCTCTTGCCCTGCATTTGAACCAATCTCTCCAGCCAGGGAGATGAGGATGAGCCATATACTAATTATTCGGAGAGATGAGCATGGAACTGGATTGGCAGTCCTACCGATAAACAAAGGAAGCCTAATGAAGCGGCAGCGATGCCATGAATGGCTGTGTGTGCACAAGGAGGCTGTGATCCAATGAACCAGAGGAGAGAGAGATTAGATAAAGCAAAGTAACAGATGTCTCCCACACCAGGGAAATCAGAAAAAATGAGTAATAAAATTTGGAGTGGAAAGAAGCAAAACATGGAGAAATTCTGAAGTAGACAGCAATACTTAAAGATTTCTTTTAGGGTGCTAGAGGCTTTAGGTGGGGATGGAGAGGAAGCTGGGCATTGGCCAGGCCCTGGCACTGCTGGAAAAGTAACTGCAAGAGCCAGTCATGCCTCTTCCTATGTGAAGGTCATGGACTGTGCCAGGCCAGAGGGAGCTTGATCCTGACCCTTAGTGGCCTCTTGGTTTAAACTTGTTTTCTCTAACTTAAATAACAGAGATGTCAGGGCCTCTTTCTCACTCCTCTGGGAGGTTTCTTTCCCATTGCTGGTGGTCATTGAGCTGTCAGGAAGGCTGCCAGTTTAGCTAAAGGAAATTTACTGCTCTTGTTTAAACCCTGGAGAAATTCACTGCATCTAGAAAGGCAGTTTGCATCATGGTATGTTGAGCTCTGATGGAACACCATGTTCGGGGAGCCGGGTATTGAATATTTAGAAACACAAGAGTGACCACGGGAACCACAGGGAAGATTGAGTCAGTTAAAGGGAAATCTGCAGGTTTCCTAGGAAGGGAAAGTAAATGAAAGTGGAATTGCCCCCTGACATATCCCCAAGGTAATATTTTGTTATGATGTACATATCAAAATCATAAATTTGTTTTCCAGGGCTGGTTACTGAGGCTGAATGTTAAAGAGTGCTTGGAATATTGTGTTAAGAAAGATTCTGAAGCAGTATCTAGACTCAGCCAGAAGCAGTGCTACAATGAATTCCAGTGTCATAAAAATGGAGCAGTATACATCTACTATATTTGATTTTTCAGGGATGCAAGAATCTCATTTCCAAGGATTTACTTCAGGAAACAATTACAATGTGAGAAAAAAATGCTATATGCCAAAGTGTTCTCCTTGGTCTCATTTACTGTAGCAGCAATTTGTCCTTTAGAAGAGTAATGGTCACTTGTCAGAATTAAGTTTTTGACCATGAAAACCATGGGGAAACACTGGAAAATGTGACACATACTAATGAGGGAAAAGAAAACATTTATATACAAGAAATGATTGCAAATAGGTGTAAAAAAGACATAAAATACATAAATAGCTGTGTGCATGTGGGAGCCATTTCTTTTTAGTATATGGAATCCAGTTCTTATCACATAGCAGATACACAATAAATATTTGTTAACTGTTTTTTGCTAGTTTATATATTTTTACAGTAAAATAGTTCCCCAAAGAGGGAATAAAAACTAAAGCAAAAAAACCAAACTGCCGAAAGTCAATGTGTTCGCAGAAATAACAATTCGTTCTGCCTTCTCCAGTCAGTTTAGCATCACACTTAGACTCATTCTAGTACTTCACTGAGCAACTCCAAAGACATCTGTTAAATTCCTTCAGGTGTTCACACTTAACAGTAAAGACTTATCCATCCACTTTTGCTCCCAGATGCTCAGGCTTGGGCTTCTGAAATTCTGAAAGCATTTATTATCCTTCCAGAGATTGTTGACTTGCCCCAAATAAATTTTTTCTTTCATTTTTATGTAGTCAGAAGGGTAACTAACTAAGAATGGCTTCAGTAGCATCTTCAAGGCCGTTTGAAAACTTTTGATGAAATTCAGAATTCAGATCTGAAGTCTATGAATATGGTTACTGGAATGACTGACAGATTGAGGCCAGGTATCAAATGGACCTCAGATGTTGAGAAAACCTCTGCTCATTGGAATGAAGTCCAAATATGTGGACAAATGACCAATTACTGTGTAACTTCATTAACTTAAGGAACTCTTCTAATATTCCCTAATTCTATCGAACAATGATCTTTCTTTTTTCTCTGAACTACACAAAGCACTCATATCCCTCGACTAGGAAATTAAAGTTTATTTTCAATTTCCTTGGGCAAGGCAAAGGCAAGGGTAAATTAACAGTCTGTAGCATGTCTGGAACTAGAAAAGCACTGAAAATGTGATGGGGAGTTACAATGTAGGAAAATCATCCAAAGACAATGCAATATTTACCTGATGGTAATCTCAGAAGACATACTTGGAGGACAGAAGCTGCTGGATGAACAGGCAATATCTCTGGGAGCAAAGAAAAAGTGGAGAGCAGAGGCAGTTATTGCAGTGATTTAGACCAAGAAGAAAAAGCCATGGTATATCTGTCTGCACCAGTCTAGTATACTAGACAACACATCATCTGTTTCACTGGGTCCAAAATAGTCAATCCACTGTCATATGTAATTTACTCACTATTACAATAATTGTTTTCTGTCTCTCCTCTTCTCACCTATCTTATGTTCCTAGCCCTTTATTTTCAATATAATACCATCATTTTTTTATTGTAACAACAATTCTTGCATATATTTATTCTACAGATTTTTTGAATGTCTCCAATGAAGAGGCAGTGTGTGAGCATAAGGAATAGAGAGTGAACGATAAAAATAGTCAGGCATACAAGTGATAGCAATTTGGTGTTATGCTGTAAGCGTGTATTAGGTGCTCTCAAAGCATTGAAAGTGAAAATGTTAGTCATGTAGTCATGTCTGACTCTTTGTGACCCCATAAACTGTAGCCCACCAGACTCCTCTGTCCATGGGATTTCCCAGGCAAGAATACTCGAAAGGCTTACCATTCCCTTCTTCAGGTGAATCTTCCTGATCAGGGTATTGAACCCAGGTCTACTGCATTGCAGGCAGATTCTTTACTATCTGAGCCACCAGGAAGGAGGAGGCCTAACCTTGGTTGGCAAAGGCTCTCTGGAAGCAGTGACAGATAGGCTAGATTTGAAGATAAAATGGCTTGGGTGGTGGAGAAGCATCCTGTATAGCTATAATCCTCCACAGGTAAAAGAACTGTTAGCATTTATGTATATTTTATTCCAGTGTTTTTTTTTTTTTTTTTTCCTATTCACATAGACATGTTGGTAGATATACAGATAAGGTAATAATAATGATTAAGTAGATATACATAGGTTTTAGAACTGTGATCATAATCTCTATGTACTTTCAATGCTGTATTTTCCATGCCTTTAAACATGTATTGATAACATGGATTTTGATTCAGTTCAGTTCAGTCGCTCAGTCGTGTCCAAATCTTTGTGACCCCATGAACTGCAGCACGCCAGGCCTCCCTTGTCTATCACCAACTCCCAGAGTTTACCCTAACTTAAACCCATTGAGTCGGTGATGCCATCAGGCCATCTCATCCTCTGTCGTCCCTTCTCCTCCTGCCCTCAATCCCTCCCAGCATCAGTGTCTTTTAAAATGAGTCAGTTCTTTGCATCAGGTGGCCAAAGTATTGGAGTTTCAGCTTCAGTCCTTCCAATGAACACCCCAAACTGATCTCTTTAGGATGGATTGGTTGGATCTCCTTGCAGTCCAATGGACTCTCAAGAGTCTTCTCCAACATCATGGTTCTAAAGCATCAATTCTTTTGTGCTCAGCTTTCTTTATAGTCCACCTCTCACATCCATACATGACTACTGGAAAAACCATAGCCTTGACTAGATGATGGATCTTTGTTGACAAAGTAATATCTCTGTTTTTTAATATACTGTCTAGGTTGGTCAAAACTTTCCTTCCAAGACACTCCTTGGAAGTGTCTTTTAATTTCATGGCTGCAATAACCATCTGCAGTGATATTGGAGCCCCCCAAAATAAAGTTAGCCACTGTTTCCAAGGTTTCCCCATCTATTTGCCATGAAGTGATGGCACCAGATGCCATAATCTTAGTTTTCTGACTGTTGAGCTTTAAGCCAACTTTTTCACTCTCCTCTTTCACTTGCATCAAGAGGCTCTTTAGTTCTTCACTTTCTGCAATAAAGGTGGAGTCATATCATATCTGAGGTTACTGATATTTCTCCCGGCAATCTTGATTCCAGCTTGTGCTTCATCCAGTCCAGCGTTTCTCATGATGTACTCTGCATATAAGTTAAACAAACAAGGTGACAGTATACGGCCTTGATGTACTCCTTTCCCAATTTGGAACCAGTCTGTTGTTTCATGTTCATTTCTGACTGTTGCTTCTTGACTTGCATACAGATTTCTCAGGAAGCAGGTAAGGTGGTCTGGTATTCCCATTTCTTGAAGAATTTTCCACAGTTTGTTGTGACCCACACAGTCAAAGGCTTTGGTGTAGTCAATAAAGCAGTAGTAGATGTTTTTCTGGAGCTCTCTTGCATTTTCAATGATCCAGCAGATGTTGGAAATTTGATCTCTGGTTCCTCTGCCTTTTCTAAAACCAGCTTGAACATCTGGAAGTTCACGGCTCATGTATTGCTGAAGCCTGGCTTGGAGAATTTTGAGCATTACTTTACTAGCATGTGAGATGAATGCAATTGTGCAGTAGTTTGAGCATTCTTTGGCATTGCCTTTCTTTGGGATTGAAATGAAAACTGACCTTAAAAAAATTTAATTGGAGGCTAATTACTTTACGATATTGTATTGGTTTTGCCATACATCAACATGAATCTGCCATGGGTGTACACGTGTTCCCAATCCTGAACCCCACTCCCTCCTCCCTCCCCATACCATCCCTCTGGGTCATCCCAGTGCACCAGCCCCAAGTATCCTGTATC
>SJYT01043595.1:280251-319947 GCA_006410635.1 Cephalophus harveyi
TGGCCTGTAGTTTTCTTTTTTTGTGGCATCTTTGTCAGGTTTTGGTATTAGGGTGATGGTGGCCTCATAGAATGAGTTTGGAAGTTTACTTTCCTCTGCAATTTTCTGGAAGAGTTTGAGTAGGATAGGTGTTAGCTCTTCTCTAAATTTTTGGTAGAATTCAGCTGTGAAGCCATCTGGACCTGGGCTTTTGTTTGTTGGAAGATTTCTGATTACAGTTTCAATTTCCGTGCTTGTGATGGGTCTGTTAAGATTTTCTATTTCTTCCTGGTTCAGTTTTGGAAAGTTGCACTTTTCTAAGAATTTGTCCGTTTCTTCCACGTTGCCCATTTTATTGGCATATAATTGCTGATAGTAGTCTCTTATGATCCTTTGTATTTCTTTGTTGTCTGTTGTGATCTCTCCATTTTCATTTCTAATTTTATTGATTTGATTTTTCCCTCTTTGTTTCTTGATGAATCTGGCTAATGGTTTGTCAATTTTATTTATCCTATCAAAGAACCAGCTTTTGGCTTTGTTGATTTTTGCTATGGTCTCTTTTGTTTCTTTTGCATGTATTTCTGCCCTAATTTTTAAGATTTCTTTCCTGCTACTAACCCTGAGGTTCTTCATTTCTTCCTTTTCTAGTTGCTTTAGGTGTATAATTAGGTTATTTATTTGACATTTTTTCTTGTTTCTTGAGGTATGCTTGTATTGCTATGAACTTTCCCCTTAGCACTGCTTTTACAGTGTCCCACAGGTTTTGGGTCATTGTGTTTTCATTTTCATTCATTTCTATGCATATTTTTATTTCCTTTTTGATTTCTTCTGTGATTTGTTGGTTATTCAGCAGCGTGTTGTTCAGCCTCTGTATGTTGGAATTTTCAATAGTTTTTCTCCTGTAATTGAGATCTAATCTTACTGCATTGTGGTCAGAAAAGATGCTTGGAATGATTTCAATTTTTTTGAATTTACCAAGGCTAGATTTATGGCCCAGGATGTGATCTATCCTGGATAAGGTTCTGTGAGCACTTGAGAAAAAGGTGAAATTTATTGTTTTGGGGTGAAATGTCCTATAGATATCAATTAGGTCTAACTGGTCTATTGTATCATTTAAAGTTTGTGTTTCCTTCTGTTTAGTTGATCTATCCATACGTGTGAGTGGGGTATTAAAGTCTCCCACTATTGTTGTGTTATTGTTAATTTCCCCTTTCATACTTGTTAGCATTTGTTTTACATATTGTGGTGCTCCTATGTTGGGTGCATATATATTTATAATTGTTATATCTTCTTCTTGGACTGATCGTTTGATCATTATGTAGTGTCCTTCTTTGTCTCTTTTCACAGCCTTTGTTTTTAAGTCTATTTCATCTGATATGAGTATTGCTACTCCTGCTTTCTTCTTTTGGTCTCTATTTGCATGGAATATCTTTTTCCAGCCCTTCACTTTCAGTCTTTATATGTCCCCTGTTTTGAGGTGGGTCTCTTGTAGACAACATATATAGGGATCTTGTTTTTGTATCCATTCAGCCAGTTTTTGTCTTTTGGTTGGGACATCCAACCCATTTACGTTTAACGTAATTATTGATAAGTATGATCCTGTTGCCATTTACTTTATTGTTTTGGGGTTCGAGTTTATACACCCTTTTTGTGTTTCTTGTCTAGAGAATATCCTTTAACATTTGTTGGAGAGCTGGTGGTGGTGCTGAATTCTCTCAGCTGTTGCTTGTCTGTAAAGTTTTTTATTTCTCCTTCATGTTTGAATGAGATCCTTGTGGGTACAGTAATCTGGGCTGTAGGTTATTTTCTTTCATCACTTTAAGTATGTCTTGCCATTCCCTCCTGGCCTGAAGAGTTTCTATTGGAAGATCATCTGTTATCCTTATGGGAATCCCCGTGTGTGTTATTTGTTGTTTTTCTCTTGCCGCTTTTAATATTTGTTCTTTGTGTTTGGTCTTTGTTAATTTGATTAATATATGTCTTGGGGTGTTTCGCCTTGGGTTTATCCTGTTTGGAACTCTGGGTTTCTTGGACTTGGGTGATTATTTCCTTCCCCATTTTAGGGAAGTTTTCAACTATTATCTCCTCAAGTATTTTCTCATGGTCTTTCTTTTTGTCTTCTTCTTCTGGGACTCCTATTATTCGAATGTTGGAGCGTTTCATATTGTCCTGGAGGTCTCTGAGATTGTCCTCATTTCGTTTAATTCGTTTTTCTTTTTTCCTCTCTGATTCATTTATTTCTACCATTCTATCTTCTATTTCACTAATCCTATCTTCTGCCTCCGATATTCTACTATTTGTTGCCTCCAGAGTGTTTCTGATCTCTTTTATTGCATTATTCATTGTATATTGACTCTTTTTTATTTCTTCTAGGTCCTTGTTAAACCTTTCTTGCATCTTCTCAATCCTTGTCTCCAGGCTATTTATCTATAACTCCATTTTGTTTTCAAGATTTTGGATCATTTTCACTATCATTATTTGGAATTCTTTATCAGGTAGATTCCCTATCTCTTCCTCTTTTGTTTGGTTTGGTGGGCATTTATCCTGTTCCTTTACCTGCTGGGTATTCCTCCGTCTCTTCATCTTGTTTATATTGCTGAGTTTGGGGTAGCCTTTCTGTATTCTGGAAGTTTGTGGAATTCTCTTTATTGTGGAGTTTCCTCACTGTGGGTGGGGTTGTATGGGTGGCTTGTCAAGGTTTCTTAATTAGGGAAGCTTGTGTCAGTGTTCTGGTGGGTGAAGCCTGGATTTCTTCTCTCTGGAGTGCAATAAAGTGTCCAGTAATGAGTTATGAAATGCCAATGGTTTTGGAGTAACTTTGGGCATCCTGTATATTGAAGCTCAGGGCTGTGTTCCTGTGTAGCTGGAGAATTTGCATGGTATGTCTTGCTCTGGAACTTGTTGGCCCTTGGGTGGTGCTTGGTTTCAGTGTAGGTATGGAGGCGTTTGATGAGCTCCTGCTGGTTAATGTTCCCTGGAGTCAGGAGTTCTCTGGTGTTCTCAGGATTTGGACTTAAGCCTCCTGCTTCTGGTTTTCAGTCTTATTTTTACAGTAGTCTCAAGACTTCTCCTTCTATATAGCACCATTGACAAAACATCTAGGTTAAAGATGAAAAGTTTCTCCACAGTGAGGGACACCCATAGGGTTCACTGAGTTACATGGAGAAGAGAAGAGGGAGGAGGGAGTTAGAGGTGATCCAAATGAGATGAGGTGGAATCAAAAGAGGAGAGAGCAAGCTAGCCAGTAATCACTTCCTATGTGTGCTCCACAGTCTGGACCTCTCAGAGATGTTCACGGAATTATACAGAGAAGAGAAGAGGGAGGAAGGAGACAGAGGTGACCAGGAGGATAAAAAAGGGGGAATCAAAAGGAGTGAGACAGATCCAGCCAGTAATCAGTTCCCTAAGTGTTCTCCACCATCTGGAACACACTGGTGATTCACAGAGTTGGGTAGAGAAGAGAAGGGGGAGGGAGGAGACAGAGGCGACCTGGTGGAGAAAAAGGAGAGTCCAAAGGGGGAGAGAGCAGTCAAGCCAGTAATCTCACTCCCAAGTGAAACTGGGTACTGAAGATTGGGTTCTTAAAGGTACAAAATTGATAACAAATACCAAAAAGCAAAGATTAAAAATCTAGAGTAAAAGTTGGATTTTCAAAAATACAATATTAAAGAAAAGAAGAAGAAAAAAAAGAAAACAAGACAAGGTCACAAAAATTATTTAAAAAATATATTTATGAAGTTTGCTTTAAAAAATAGGGTCTTTTTTTTTTTTGCAAAGTAATAGTAGGTTATAAAAGTGAAAATTAAAGGAATAATAGAGGATTTAAAAATAAAAAAATTAAAAAAAAGAATGATCGTAAAAATAGTAAAAATATATTTAGGACTTTCTCTGGTATTGTTGTGGGCGGTGTGGGGTCAGTTCATTTTCGGATAGTTCCTTGGTCTGGCTCATATTTCTCAAGATCTATAGGCCCCTTCCTATGTAGTCGGTACTAATGACAGGGTTTTAATCTATTTCACCTGTCACTTCCAAGGTGGTTCCCTCTGTTTTAGCTTCTTCTGTTTGCTGGTCTCTTCAGTGTCTGATTTCTACCCTAAGACAAGCGGGGAGGTGGTGGACACTTTTTTTAGGCTCACTTGTTCAGTTGTGCTGTGGGGATGAGGGACACTGCAAACAAATGACACTGGTGTGTGCTCGCAGTGTCTCAGCCACAGTGGGTCTGCCCCCGCTCACGGCGCATGTGCCCTCCCTGCCCACACTGCTCAGGGTGTAGGTTGCTCTGCCAGGAACCATCCGAGGCTGGCCCTGGGCTGCATGCACCTCCCAGGTTTACATTGCTTAGGTTCAGGCACTCGGGTAGTCCTCAGAGGCGCAGACTCGGTTGGGCCTGCATTTTGTGCCCTTCCCAGGTCCAAGCAGCTCAGGTGATGAGGTGTTTGGCGAGTGTGGTTGCTGCAACTTATCACCTCCCCCGTCCCTGCTGCTCAGTTTTCTGGGTGTACAACCAGTGCACCTTCTCAGGCGGGTGTTGACCATCCAGAACCCCAAGAAGTCTTAGTTAGCAAAGAAACCTGCTTGCAGTTTGGTAGATAATGTCTCTCTGGGGCTGTGATTGTCCCCCTTCCAGCTCTGGCTGCCTGTCACTGGAGGGGAATGGTCTGCAGTGGGCTAGTTCTGTTCAGTCCTTTGTTCTGTGTGCGGGCCTGGTGGTGTCTTAGGGCTTTTCGCGTGGTAGCTATCCCACAGTCTGGTTTGCTAGCCAAAGTTAGTTTGCTCAGATCGGCCTCTGGGCATTCAGGCCTGGTCCTTACTCTAAGCAATGCAGCCCACGCCTCCCTGCCCAGCCCCCGCTTGCTAGTGGCGGGTGCAGGCATCTGCACTGCCTCTCCACTGGGGGAGTTACCATTGGGCTTGTAATCTGTGGGTTGTACTTATTTATTTATTTTCCTCCCTGTTATGTTGCCCTCTGTGCTTCCAAGGCTCGGCACAGACTTGGCAGTGAGAGTGTTTCCTGGTGTTTGGAAACTTCTCTCTTTTTAAGACTCCCTTCCTGGGATGGAGCTCCATCCCTACCTCTTTTATCTTTTTTTTGTCTTTTATATTTTTTCCTATCTCCTTTCGAAGACAATGAGCTGCTTTTCTGGGTGCCTGATGTCCTCTGCCGGCATTCAGAAATTGTTTTGTGGAATTTACTCAGTGTTTAAATGTTCTTTTGATGAATTTGTGTGGGAGAAAGTGGTCTCCCTGTCCTATTCCTCTGCCATCTTAGGACTGCCCCAATCGAAAACTGACCTTTTCTAGTCCTGTGGCCACTGCTGAGTTTTCCAAATTTGCTGGCATATTCAGTGCAGTACTTCCACAGCATCATCTTTTAAGATTTGAAATAGCTCAACTGGAATTCCATCACCTCCACTAGCTTTGTTTGTAGTGATTCTTCCTAAGGCCCACTTGACTTCACATTCTAGGATGTCTGGCTCTAGGTGATGATCACACCATCCTGATTATCTGGGTCATGAAGATCTTTTATGTATAGTTCTTCTGTGTCTTCTTGCCACCTCTTCTTAATATCTTCTGCTTCTGTTAGGTCCCTACCATTTCTGTCTTTTATTGAGCCCATCTTTGCGTGAAATGTTCCCTTGGTATCTCTAATTTTCTTGAAGAGATCTCTAGTCTTTCCCATTCTATTGTTTTCCTCTATTTCTTTGCACTGATCGCTGAGGAAGGCTTTCTTATCTCTCCTTGCTATTCTTTGGAACTCTGCATTCAAATGGGTGTATCTTTCCTTTCTCCTTTGCTTTTCACAGCTATTTGTAAGGCCTCCTCAGACAGCCATTCTGCTTTTTTTGCAGTTCCTTTTCTTGGGAATGGTCTTGATCCCTGTCTCCTGTACAATGTCACGAACCTCCATCCATAGTTCATCAGGCACTCTATCAGATCTAGTCCCTTAAATCTATTTCTCACTCCCACTATATAATCATAAGGGATTTGATTTAGGTCATACCTGAATGGTCTAGAGGTTTTCCCCACTTTCTTCAATTTAAGTCTGAATTTGTCAATAAGGAGTTCATGATCTGAGCCACAGTCAGCTCCTGGTCTTGTTTTTGCTGACTGTATACAGCTTCTCCATCTTTGGCTGCAAAGAATGTATTGAGTAGATTTTTCATAATGTATTTGATCATTCTGTTTGTGTCCATCAGAGTTTTTGTTTTCAAGTCACCAAAACCAACCCCGGCTAAATTAAGTGGAAGAGGAATTTACTGGAATAGTATCAGGTAGTCATAGAATCTATGGAAGGTCTGGGGAAATAGGCTACGAACAAGGGCAGGAATCAAGATAGGTTCAGCAGAGGAACCCTATTTAGGGTTAACCACAGAAACAGTGCCTTAAGTCTCAGTGTTTCTGAGAAGGAGCATCTTTCTGGTCAAGCCTAGAAAGTCTGTCCCACCCTACCTACAAGGGAACAGACTTTTATAGTAAGAATTGGGGCCCTGTGTCCCGTCAAGACTCAACCAATAGGGTCTGTCCCCAAACAGGAAAGGCATTAGGATACAGGTAGCAGAAAACCCCCAGGAATATCCACTTCCTCCTTATTGTTAGTTGTTTCCTTTTATTTTTCCTTTGTATTATAGAACTGTTGAACGTTCTTCAACAAAAAAAGTTGAGCACTTCTCTGATTATCTCCTTAAAATAAATTCCCTGGAAACAGAATTTATGAATAAAGGAGTGTGGACATTTTTAAGTCTCTTGATACATATTGCCAAATTACTTTTTGTGAAAGTTGTATCAACTTAAGCTCACTCTTGGAGTATGTTTGAGTGGGCATATCTTCTGTGCCCACACTGAGCATTATTGCTTTTAGAAATCTTCATGTCAACTCCTTTCTAGTCTGTGCTCATGTATGCAGCCTGAACCTCATTAAAGCTGCATTTTGGAGTCAGAGCACCTAGTGGCACAGCAAATAGTTCAGTAAATAAGTTGTTTCTTTTCTTGAGTGTATTTGAGATAATTACCTTTATTGATTTTCTTCCTCATTAATTTGATTAATTTAGGGGATGCTTCTTTAATAGGCTGTAGAGAAGGTTTTTTTTTGTTTTTTTTTCCATTCTGGAAGGGAAGGGTTTACAAAGCTCTGATTGCATGTGAAATAATAGGGAATTGAATTTTGCAGGTGAGCTTCTGAGAGGAGGACTCACCCTCCTTCAGCATGTGTCTCTTGCAATGCTGTCCTGTGCCTTATTTTCCCAGACCTCTTGGCCCATGGGAAGGCACATGTCCAGAAGCAGTTTCTTTCAGAGAGCCATCAGTTCAGTTCAGTCGCTCAGTCGTGTCCGACTCTTTGCGACCCCATGAATCGCAGCACGCCAGGCCTCCCTGTTCACCACCATCTCTCGTAGTTCACTCAGACTCACATACATCGAGTCAGTGATGCCATCCAGCCATCTCATCCTCTGTCGTCCCCTTCTCCTCCTGTCCCCAATCCCTCCCAGCATCAGAGTCTTTGCAAATGAGTCAACTCTTTGCATGAGGTGGCCAAAGTACTGGAGTTTCAGCTTTAGCATCATTCCTTCCAAAGAAATCCCAGGGTTGATCTCCTTCAGAATGGACTGGTTGGATCTCCTTGCAGAGAGCCATACCAGTGATATAAGTCCAGTAGCCCCTAAACTGGGATGAATATGAAACCCAGGGAGGTGATGAAATACTTCATGACTCTTCTATCAACTTAGAAGAACATCTTTTTTAGCAAGAAATTGAAAGTCATGAAGAATGTTAAGACCTGGGCTTCGATCAAGAGAATGTAAGTAGGGTCCAGGAAGAAGCATTTGATGAGAAAAATCTGGGGCCCAGAATGCTGGTCTTGCTTTGTCATCAATCAACTAGCTGCATGGTGTTGGAGAAATCACTTATATCTCTCTGGATTTCACCAGGGAGTGGGCCACAGGATCTTAAGGAAATTTTCTCTTCTAATAGCCAAAGATCCTAAGGCTACTTAGACTTTGGATTTTTCAACATTATCTTGACTTCAGATGATAATGGTAATCAAACCATATCTTTCACTTTGCTTCCAGGTAGGAAAAAACTGAATGAATAAACACATATCTTTTTTCTCACACTTGGGCTCAGAAGCTTCTCTGGGGCCTGTAAAACTAGCCAAAAGTCAAGCATTAAACAAACTAAATTCTTCTGGAGAAAGCCATCCCCCCACCCTCTATTTGCATAATTTGATTCTCATGTTTTCTCCTTGTCAAGTTCTTTCCTACTTGTAGACATTTATAGAATAGGTTATAATTGTATTATTTTATTATTGCTCATTGACCATGGGTGAGTCACCTTTTTAAATGGGCTTATGCGGTTTATTTGGAGAAGGAAATGGCAACCCACTCCAGTGTTCTTGCCTGGAGAATCCCAGGGACGGTGGAGCCTGGTGGGCTGCCGTCTTTGGGGTCGCACAGAGTTAGACACGAGTGAAGCGACTTAGCAGCAGCATGTGGTTTATTAGGTATTCTATTCATGAGCATTTAGAAATAAATTTGGACTAGAGATTTTGGATCATTGACATGAACAACCATCGCTAGGTGTCTGTGCTTGGCAGGCAGCCCAGTTGGTTACCAGCTCTGATTGGTTAGATGGTTTCATGGCCACATGGCCTTGAGTCCAGGAGAGGGTGTGTGGTCATGCGACAGTGGGCAGGGTTAACCTCTCTGTGAGGGGATATTGAGCTCACTGAAAAGTTTGTATAGAACAGAATTGTTTTCAATTTTCCCTAAGTAAATATCTGGCAAGGCCCAGAATTGGATCAGATCCAATTTTGCAGATAAAATGCCCCCGAACATGTTTTCCCTGGAGAAAGGCTGAAAATGTATGCACATTTATATTTGTCTATTTAGGCAAATCTCATTAACATGAATGATGTAGAAAAATATACAGTGATGGAGTGGTTCATATTCTCATGCTACTCTGGGAGGGACTTTATTATGGTCCAGCAGGAGGTTAGCATTTACTGAGGTTGTTTCTACATGAGATTTTTAAAAATATAACACCCTAATCCAAGGATAGCAAATACATGGTACTTGAGCCTCAACTCTCCCTCCCAAACGCAGAACTGACATTACTAATGGAAAGTGGATTCTTTGCTTCTGAGGCCACCTGTCAGACATCCAAGGATGAACATAATTATTCTCCCTACCCCAAGATGTCAACTAGCTTGTCCATATGGGAAATCACCTTTCTTGGAGAAGAAAGGAGATCCTGTTACTTCTTGGATATGATTGATGGGACAAAATTGAATGCTTCTAAGCTTATCAACCAATGTTGTTGTTATTTAGTTGCCAAGTGTGTCTGACTCTTCACGACCCCATGAACTGCAGCATGCCAGGCTTCTCTGTCCATCACCATCTCCCAGAGTTTGCCCAAGTTAATGTCTAATGAATTGGTGATGCCATTTAACCTTCTCATCCCCTGTCACCCTCTTCTCCTTCTTCCTTCAATCTTTCCTAGCATCAGGGTCTCTTTCAAGTGAGTTAGCTGTTCACTCAGGTGGCCGAAATATTGGAGCTTCAACTTCAGCATCAGTTCTTCTAAAGGGTATTCAGGGTTGATTTCAGTGCTTTCAAAGGGACTCTCAAGAGTCTTCTTCAGCACATAGTCAGAAAGCATCAATTCTTCGGCACTCTGCCGCCTTTATTGTCCAGCTCTCATGTTACATTGATTTTCATTGTATTCTCAGAGGCTTAACTAAGCCCCCATGGTTGAGTGTAGTGAGTGATAAGAACTCATGCTTTCTGGAAAAAAAATATGCTAGACACTAGACTCATCCATGGCGAATTGCTGAGAGTCAGCAAAAATTGTGCCTCCTGTCTATTGCTTATCTCCAGCCTATGTAAGAGGAAGACCAGAAATTGGAGAAGGTGGGATTAACAGAGGGGGTGTCTTAGGAGAACACTTGGAATTTTTCCTGACCACTGCTACCACTTCTAGGCAAATTAGGCAAATAAGAGAAATATAGAATGAATATCTGGAGGGACTAAGGGTGCATGCCCTTGTCTAGAAGATTCTGCTGGCAGGAGGCTGACTGGAACTGTCTGTGATGGTGGAGCCAGGAGGGAGGGGAGCAATGGGAGCAACAATCCTGTGTCATTTGTGGGACAGGATGAATGTGTTTCCTATAGGCTGGGTAGGCACAGTGGAGGGAAGGTAGGCAGGATATAGCCACTCTGAAAGTGCTCCCACCCCAGAGGCCTGCCTGCCTACTCCTATCTAAGTGTTCGTTCAAAGCTTATATCCTCAGAAATGCCTTCTTTGACTGCTTAGACTAATATAGCACCCCCTCCTGTCACCCCTTATTACACTTCCTGTTTTATTTCCTTGGTAGCAATCTGGTACCTGTCCAAAATTTTTTTGGTAGGGGAAGAGTTAATAAGGATGGAGGTTTTGGAGAAGGAATCTCAAAGAGACCATTCTTTAAAGCCATAAAAATGTTCCATGAGAGCAGAGACCATGTTCATCTTATTCACCATTATTCCCAGTGCTCAGAACAGAACCTAGCACATAGTAGCTGCACAATAAAAATATATAAAATAGTAAATCTCTGCCAACAAGAGCCCTGAGAGATCGATAGACATCAGTTGGTTCTAAAAATGCAATTTCTCAATGTCTGAGTTGAGAAGAGTTTAGTGGGAGAAGCGGATAGGAACTCTAGACTGGGATAACGTGTGCATCTTCTCTGGGTTTCTATTTTTCCTGTTTCACTGCCTGGATAACTGAGAAGCAACTCTTTAGTGAAGTTCTTTCTATCCTGGGCTCTCCTGATCTGCAAAGTCTGTGGCACCTGGAAACCAACTTGGGCTCTCTTTCAGTTTTGCTTGATTTGCTTTGCAGGGATGAGCTCTCCTCAGCCTAGCTATGCCTCTAGGCTTCGGGGAAAGTTGAGCACCTGCCCAGATGTTTGGAGACAACCTACAAACATGGAAACATACAAAGGCCATGCATTTGCTAGTATTGCTTGTGGCTTTCTACACATAATGTGAAATTAAAATCATTTACTTTAAGCAAGTGTGTTTCCTCAGTGATAAGGACCCCAAATAAAATCACTTATGAGGAGAACATGGGGAAAACCAGGGTGTTTTAAAAAGTCATTCATTTCCTATGCATCTGCACAGAATCACAAATGAAATATCCAATAACTCCAGTCATACAGCGATGAAAGAAATCACAGCCTGTCCTTTCTGTAAGATATGCTTTTAAAAGATAGAAATAAAGATCTCTTACCTTTGAATAGCACTTTGTAGTTTACAAGGATTTCTACCTATGTCATAGAATACGACTGAAAAAAAGGTAAACCATCTGATAAACTTTAAATCCTTCATAAAGCTGAAGAATATTCTGGGTGTTCAGTAAATAAACAAATACTTGTTTGAGTGCAATGTTGAGACAGGACCATCATTGCATCTTCCCTCTAGAGTTAGGATTATACCTCAGATTGACCTTGAGTGACATATCACATTTTGAAAAAATCAGAGAAGGCTGTTTTGAGAGCTACAAAGTACAAAATTTCCAGTCAGCTCCATATCTAAGATTTTCTGGGCCCAGAATGAGAGTACTTATAAATGGAAGTTCACTTACATGTGTGTGAATATTTAAAATGTGTAAACCAAGCCAGGAAACTGATAAATATATTCCATTCTTCTACCTTGATAAGTAGACATTTATAATGTTCTGGAAGGCCAGTTTGAATTGAGAATTCTTGAACACCTCAGAAGAGTTTCCCTGTGGAACATGATGGAGTGAGGAGAGTCTGGTCTGAGTACCCTCATTCTCTTCCACTTTCATCTGCATCCTGCACCACACATGCACATCCTTCCTTGGGTGCAGGTGAGTGCACACCCAGCCCCACACTGAGCAACATCCACACCCTCTCAGGAAAGTGGACACTAAGCAAGAAGTCTGCTTAGTCCCAAAATTGAATGTAAGGCCATTTAGATAGGAAAGAGGTGGTTGCTGGAGCCAGGTAGACAAGTTTCCTTGGTTCCTGGGAGTCCTCACTCCATGGAGTGAGGTGGGGTCAGAGGAGGGAGCAGACAGGCATCTCTGAAGTGCAGGGGCTTGCACAGGCCTCTTGTGGCCGGGTCTACAGGAGGCACTAAATTCAGTGATAGTTGGAATTAAACTGAGTGTTTTTTGCTCTTCAACTTGTATCTAGTTACACTTTAAGTAAACATTTATGAATGTTGCACTAATCAAGGGCCTATTTAAAATGAAGCTCAACTTCATTTTGATTTTAAAAAATTATTTGAAGCTACTTGGGATAAAGCATCTAATATGTAGAACTGCTGCTGCTGCTGCTAAGTCGCTTCAGTCGTGCCTGACTCTGTGTGACTCTATAGATGGCAGCCCACCAGGCTCCTCTGTCCCTCGGATTCTCCAGGGAAGAACACTGGAGTAGGTTGCCATTTCCTTCTCCAATGCATGAAAGTGAAAAGTGAAAGTGAAAGTGAAGTCGTTTCCAACTCTTAGTGACCCCATGGACTGCAGCCTACCAGGCTCCTCCATCCATGGGATTTTCCAGGTAAGAGTGCTGGAGTGGGGTGCTGTCACCTTCTCCGATACATAGAATAAATGGATCCAAATTAGAAGTAGCAAGTAGGAAGACAAAGCATGTTGGCACTAGTTTACATAGATGAACCAAAAGAGCAATAACCACAATAATAATGCCTTTACTAGTATAATTCTTTGGTTCCAAAGCTCTTTCATTTATATATATGTATTTACATGTGCAAATCACTGGATTATATAAGAATAAACATCAGTACTTTGAAAGATGTATACTCCAGACAAATAAAAAGGAAACCCTGCTTGTCACTTTGAGGAGTACATTTATAGTTCATTGGCCTGAGTGGGCAGTGTAGAAGGAAAAAATGAAGATGCCAAATAGATTTTAATGTGGGGCCAACTCTAATCTATCCATAGTGGCTGCCTAAAGAACTTGATTCAGAAAATCTCAGGCCAAGCCCACCATTGGTGGCTGGTACTGAATTAGGTCAAGGGAGGGACTGTGATGGCATATGTGCCATGAATGTGCCACCTCTCAGCTTGAAGAATTTGACAGATGATAAGGGTAAGCAGGATTCTTGAGGTCATCCTTAATCTTTTGAAGTTGTCAGTAAGGAGGAAAATCAATTCAAATTCTTAACAAGAATTCTGGCATCCTTGAATATTTCTATCTTCCTCAAACAAAAATGATCCATTCTAGGTTTCTTTGAGAAAGATACTGCTTTTAATGTGTTTTCCTGGTGTGGAAAAAGATTGACTAGACACCTGCTAAGGTGTTAATTGGTGATAACTGGATTAATAGGAGACTTGGGTTCTCTTCTCATCTCTGTCACTAACTAGCTGTGTGACCTTGAGCAAATCCCTTAAACCCTCTGGACCTCTATTTCCTTATCTTCAAAACAGGGATACTATCTCAGTGATCTCTCAGAATTTTGTGAGCCTTAAAGGAGATGGTAGCAAAGCAAGCACTTGAATTACAAAATAAAAATTGTATAGATGTAAACCATTTATGATTCCACTGAAAAATGAGCCAATTGGACGAGGGTGCCATTTTCCAAAATGTTTTGCCTGGAATATTAGTTCCATGGGATGTCAGTAGGTGTTACACTAAAGCCTCAAACAACAAGTTTTCTCTGGCCAAGTAAATTTAAAACTCTGGGCTGAGCAAACTTAAATAGGCATTGTTGCCATAGAGATTATTACAATTTGATGTGCAGTGTGAATCTATAACAGTTAGAAATAGTATACAGTGGTTCATATACTTATTTGAACATAACACTCTTAAAATACTAGTCCCTTAGAACACAATCTTTGGAAATCATTGAACAAGCTACTCTATAAGTTTACTTCAAACTTGAATGTCCTCTGATTCATTCATTAGGAGTTTTGTTGTAAAGAAGATGGATTTTTTGGGAAATATTTCAGTTCAGTTCAGTCACTCAATCGTGTCCGACTCTTTGCAACCCCATGGACTAGAGCACGCCAGGCTTCCCTATCCATCACCAACTTCAGTGCTTGCTCAAACTTGTGTCCATTGAGTCAGTGATGACATCCAACCATCTCATCTTCTCTTGTCCCCTTCTCCTCCTGCCTTCAATCTTTCCCAACATCAGGATCTTTTCTAAGGAGTCAGTTCTTCACATCAGATGGCCAGAGTATTGGAGCTTCAGCATCAGCCCTTCCAATGAATATTCAGGACTGATTTCCTTTACGACTGACTGGTTGGATTTCCTTGCTGTCCAAGGGACTCTCAAGAGTCTTCTCCAACACCACAGTTCAAAAGCATCAATTCTTTGGCTTTCAACTTTCCTTATAGTCCAACTCTCATATCCATACATGACTACTGGAAAAACCATAGCCTTGATTAGATGGACCTTTGTTGGCAAAGTAATGTCTCTGCTTTTGAATATGTTGTCTAGGTTGGTCATAACTTTCCTTCCAAGGAGCAAGTTTCATGGCTTCAGTCACTATTTGCAGTGATTTTGGAGCCCAAGAAAATAAAGTCTATCACTGTTTCCATTATTTCCCCATCTATTTGCCATGAAGTGATGGGACCAGATGCCATGATCTTCATTTTCTGAATGTTGAGTTTTAAGTCAACTTTTTCACTCTCTTCTTTCACTTTCATCAAGAGGCTTTTTAGTTCCTCTTCACTTTCTGCCATAAGGGTGGTGTCATCTGCATGTCTGAGATAATTGATATTTCTCCCGGCAGTCTTGATTCCAGCTTCTGCTTCATTCTAGTCTGGCATTTTCACATGATATACTCTGCATATAAGCTAAATAAGCAGGTTGACAACATACAGCCTTGACGTACTCCTTTCCCAATTTTGAACCAGTCCAATGTTCTATGTCTGGTTCTGACTGTTGCTTCTTGACCTGCATACAGGTTTCTCTGGAGGCAGATCAGGTGGTCTGATATTCCCATCTCTCAGAATTTTCCACAGTTTGTTGTGATCCATATAGTCAAAGGCATAGTTGATAAAGCAGAAGTAGATGTTTTTTTGAAACTCTCTTGCTTTTTCTATGATTCAGCGGATGTTGGCAATTTGATCTCTGGTTCCTCTGCCTTTTCTAAATCCAGCTTGAACATCTGGAAGTTCTTGGTTCACATACTGTTGAAGCCTCACTTGGAGAATTTTGAGCATTACTTTGCTAGCATGTGATATGAGTACAATTTATGATAGTTTGAACATTCTTTGGATTGCGTTTCTTTTCCAGTCCTGTGGCCACTACTGAGTTTTCCAAATTTGCTGGCATATTGAGTATAGCACTTTCACAGCATCATCTTTTAGGATTTGAAATAGCTCAACTGGAATTCCATCATCCCCACTAGCTTTGTTTGTAGTGATGCTTCCTAAGGCCCACTTGACTTCACATTCCAGAATGTCTGGCTCTAGGTGAGTGATCACACCATTTTGGTTATCTGGGTCATTAAGATCTTTTTTGTACAGTTCTTCTGTGTATTCTTGCCACCTCTTCTTAGTATCTTCTGGTTCAGACGGTTTCTGTCCTTTATTGTGCCAATCTTTGAAGTATTTATTTATTTTTTATTTTTGGCTGCATCATGCATCTAGGATCTTAGTTCTCTGACCAGTGATCAAACCCATTCGCCCTGCATGCAAAGGCTAAATCTCAACCACTGATCCATCAAGGAAGCCCCTAAACAAAGATTTGTAGAGCCCCCATTATGGGCAGACACTATTCAGTGTTCAAAATAGAGGCAAAAAATCCCTGCTTTTCTGGAGCTCATGTCTTAATGGGGATTTGATGTCACTCTTCCAAAGGATGCTTATGCTTAAAAGAGACTTCTATCCCTTAACTCAAAGAAATGAAGTATCCAAGTAGAATTGTTAAAAACAGAGTAGGGAAGGACAGTTTGTGGGCGTGTAGGAAACACTGCTCCCAATTATGACTTCTGTAGCTCAGCCTCTGAGCTAAGCTTAAACCATGAGCTTTGATCTGAAGAAGCAGGTAGCTACTGCTTCCTGGCTTCCCTGATGGCTCAGACCATAGAGAATCTGCCTGCCATGCACGAGACTTAAGTTCAATTCCAAATCAGGAAGATCCCCTGGAGAAGGGAATAGCTACACACTCTAGTATTCTTGCCTAGAAAATCCCATGGACAGAGGAGCCTGTTGGGCTACAGTCCATGGAGTTTCAAAGAGTTGGATGTGACTGAGTGACTAACACTCTCCCTTTCACTGCTTCGTGGGGGCACATGATCTCATTCATCCATTTATTCACGCATCCACTTACCAAATCCTTCTGAGCATGATGTGTGTTGTACACAGAAGTGTATAAGACTGATCTGTACTCTCAGAACCAATTTCCAGGTGGGCAAGCAGACAAAGATGTGAGCAATTGCAACTCATTGTGCAACTCATTCTATTTACCATAGTGGGACATAAAGGATGATGTGGGAGCACTTGAACAGTGCACCCATCCTCACACTTCAGAGAAGTCATCTCAATGGATGTGACATTTAATCTGAATTATTCAGAGGTGATTATTTACCAAACTGGCTTAGGGTGAGTGGGGGATGATGGTGGGTAGGAAGTCTTTAGGTAGTAGAAACAGCATGTGGAAAGAGCCAGTGGTACTCCCATTGAACTTGTATAACCAGAGTGGAATGAGCTATCTGTCTAGGATTCTGTGCATGATATTTCTGAAAGAGCATTTTGTTGTTGAAATAAAACTTGAAAATCATTGGAGTTATCTAAAAGGAAATTCTTGAAGCCCCTACCATCATTATAATTCCTAAATTCTCCCCTTTCTATCATTCTCCCTCCCCAAAGTGTTTTCATTTTCATGGGGATTATGGCAGATTTAGAATCTCAATTCTTAAATCCAAAGGAACACATTATTACTGGCACATATATTCATTAGAACTATTTTGGTGATAAATGACAGAAAACAAAACTCAAGATGACTTTACCAAAATAGGATATTATCTTACATAGAAAATTCCAGAGAAAGTTTGATCTGGCAGCTCTAGACCCAATCTCTCTTCATCTCTTACATCCTCTGTCTTCCAGGAATTCTTCATTTTTAGGCTCAGTATGGTGGCAAAATGACTGTCAGCATCTCTACATCTACCTCTTCCTTGTCTAAGTCTAGTGGAAAGAGGGTTCCCCCCCCCCAAACTACCGTACTGGTCTCTGTGTCACTCTGATTGTATCATCTTATATCATGTGCTCATCCCTGAATCAATCACTGTGGTTCCTGAGGGTAAAATTACAATGATTGGACAGGCCTGGATTGCATAATCCAATCCTTAAGTAGGCAGTAGAGACTGATCAGAATCATATGACTGAGAATGGTTCCCTAAAGAAATTTAGGAGGCTGTTAGCAGAGGAATAGATGTGTGTGGGAGAGATTATGAGAGAGAAAGAAAGAAAAGAGAAGAGAGGGAGAGGAGAGGGACAGAGAGAGAAATATCAAGGAAGGAATGAAGCAAGGGAGGGAGGAAAAAAGAAAAGGAAAGAAAGAAGAAAAAAGGAAGGAAGGAATAGAAAGAAATTTCAAGGAGGAAAGTAAGAAAGACAGAAGAAAGAAAAGAAATCTTTTATTTTAACAAGAACATCTTTAACAAATGTGAAGGGCTTCCCTGATGGCTCAAAGGTAAAGAATCCTCCTGCCAATGCAGGATACAGAACTTTGATCCCTAGGTCGGGAAGATCACCTGGAGAAGGAAATGGCAACCTATCCAATATTCTTGGCTGGGGAATCCCATGGACAGAGGAGTCTGGTGGCCCCAGTCTATGGGGTCATAAAAGTGTTGGACACAACTTAGTGACTTAATAACAACAAATGATGTGAAAAAGAAATCTATGCTGTGGAACACTTTTGATTGTTCAAAATAGAGGGGTACAAATGAAGAAAGAGGAAGGGCTGTGCATGTAACATTGGTTTGATTTGAATATTCCCTCTGAGTCTGTCCTTCATCAGTTACATACCCATCAAATTTCTAGGTAGGAGAAAAATTTCAAGGTCACTTCCACATGACCATCAAATGCCAGAATTTCCTACAGCTAAATGTCAAGCTGGAATCAAGATTTCTGGGAGAAATATCAATAACCTCAGGTATGCAGATTATACCATCCTAATGGCAGAAAGCAAAGAGGAACTAAAGAGCCTCTTGATGAAGGTGAAAAGGGAGAGTGAAAAAGCTGGCTTAAAGCTCAACATTTGAAAAACTAAGATCATGGCATCCAGTCCCATCACTTCATGGCAAATAGGTGAGGAAACAATGAAAACAGTGACAGACTTCATTTTTCTTGGGCTTCAAAATCACTGCAGCTGGTGACTACAGCCATGAAATTAGAGATGCTTGCTCCTTATCCTCAATGGTGAAAAATTGAAAGCATTTCCCCTAAAGTCAGGAACAAGACAAGGGTGCCCACTTTCACTGCTACTATTCAACATAGTTCTGGAAGTTTTGGCCACAGCAATCAGGGCAGAAAAAGAAATAAAAGGAATCCAAATTGGAAAAGAAGAAGTAAAACTCACATTGTTTGCAGATGACATGATCCTCTACATAGAAAACCCTAAAGACTCTACCAGAAAATTACTAGAGCTAATCAATGAATATAGTAAAGTTTCAGGATATAAAATCAACACACAGAAATCCCTTGCATTCCTATACACTAATAATGAGAAAGTAGAAAAAGAAATTAAGGAAACAATTCCATTCACCATTGCAACGAAAAGAATAAAATACTNTTATGACCCAGCAATCCCACTGCTGGGCATACACACCGAGGAAACCAGAATTGAAAGAGACACATGTACCCCAGTGTTCACTGCAGCACTGTTTATAATAGCCAGGACATGGAAGCAACCTAGATGTCCATCAGCAGATGAATGGATAAGAAAGCTGTGGTACATATATGCAATGGAGTATTACTCAGCCATTAAAAAGAATTCATTTGAATCAGTTCTAATGAAATGGATGAAACTGGAGCCGATTATACAGAGTGAAGTAAGCCAGAAAGAAAAACACCAATACAGTATACTGACACATATATATGGAATTTGGAAAGATGGCAATGATGACCCTGTATGCGAGACAGCAAAAGAGACACAGATGGACTTTTGGACTCTGTGGGAGAGGGAGAGGGTGGGATGATTTGGGAGAATGGCATTGAAACATGTATACTATCATGTAAGAATGAAGCACCAGCCTATGTTCGATACAGGATACAGGATGCTTGGGGTTGGTGCACGGGGATGATCCAGAGAGAGGATATGGGGTGGGAGGTGGGAGGGGGATTCAGGATTGGGAGTTCGTATACACCCGTGGTGGATTCATGTCAATGTATGGCAAAACCAATATGGTATTGTAAAGTAAATAAAGTAAAAATAAAATTAAAAAAAAAAAGAAAAGTTAGGACAAACCTAGACAGCATATTCAAAAGTGGACTGGAAGGACTGATGCTGAAGCTGAAGCTCCAATAGTTTGACTACCTTTAGTCATTGGAAAAGACTCTGATTCTGGGAAAGATTGAGGGCAGGAGGAGAAGGGGTGACAGAGGATGAGATAGTTAGATGGAATGATGGACTCAATGGATTTGAGTTTGAGCAAACTCCTGGTAATAGTAAAGGACAGGAAAGTCTGGAGTGCTACAGTCCATGGGGATGGAGAGAGTTGGACATGACTGAGTAACTGAACAACAAAACCAAATAGCCAGAATGAAACCAATGCCCTTGAGTACCTCCAAAAAAGAGGCAACTCATTCTTCTTGCTGCTAATCATTTCATGTTGACTGTCTCCCATTATTAGCTTAGGTTAAAAAAAAAAAAACAAAATTCAACTGAATAAATGTTAAACCCTTCTTAGCTTTATTTGATGATTCATAAATTGAGCAGCATCCCATAGAACAAATAGAAAGGAGCAGTGAAAAGCTATACAAAATGAAAAGACCTTTATAGGCAGAAGGGGACAAGACAAGAAAGTTACTAGCAAAGAGTGGATTGCTTGTAGCAAGATCACCTTCCTTTAAGGGACAGCATAGGTCTATCAGGCAGATGAACTCATTGGTGTTCCAAGTTGACTGGTTTAAGATTCCACTCCTGGAAGAGGTTGAAACTGTAATTAACTTTGGTATTGTGTCTCTGTTTGGTGACTTGGGCTTAGCACAAGTGACTCCATTTGGGGCCTGCTGTCGCTCTCTCTTTTTTAATATATAACTGAAAAGTTGAATTTATTATTTTTATTTATTTTTTATTTACAAAAGTTGAATTTATATATAACTTTGCAGAAGTACCCATAACCCACATTCAGCTGGGCCCCCAACCTAGTTCAGTCGCTCAGTCATATCTGACTTTTTGTGACCCCATGGACTGCAGCACGCCAGGCCTCCCTGTCCATCACCAACTCCCGGAGTTTACTCAAACTCATGTCCAGTGTGTTGGTGGTGCCATCCAATCATCTCATGCTCAGTCGTCCCCTTCTCCTCCCGTCTTCAATCTTTCCCACCGTCAGGGTCTTTTCAAGTGAGTCAGCTCTTTGCATCAGGTGGCCAAAGTATTGGTGTTTCAGTTTTGGCATCAGTCCTTCCAATGAATATTCAGGACTGATTTCCTTTAGGATGGACTGGTTGGATCTCCTCGCTGTCCAAGGGACTCTTAAGAGTCTTCTCCAACACCACAGTTCAAAAACATTAATTCTTCAGCATTCAGCTTTCTTTATAGTCCAACTCTCATATCCATACATGACTACTGGAAAAACCATAGCCTTGACTAGATGAACCTTTGTCAGCAAAGTAATGTCTCTGCTTTTTAATATGCTGTCTAGGTTGGTCATAACTTTTCTTCTAAGGAGCAAGCGTCTTTTAATTTCATGACAGTAGTCACCATCTAAAGTCATTTTGGAGCCCTCAAAATAAAGTTTGTCACTGTTCCCACTGTTTCCCCATCTATTTCCCATGAAGTGATGGGACCAGATGCCATGATCTTAGTTTTCTGAATGTTGAGCTTTAAGCCAACTTTTTCCACTCTCTTCTTTCACTTTCATCAAGAGGCTTTTTAGTTCTTTACTTTCTGCCATAAGGGTGGTATCATCTGCATATCTGAGGTTATTGATATTTCTCCCAGCAATTTTGATTCCAACTTGTGCTTCATCCAGTCCAGCATTTCTCGTGATGTACTCTGCATATAAGTTAAAGAAACAGGGTGACAGTATACAGCCTTGACGTACTCCTTTCCCAATTTGGAACCAGTCTGTTGTTTCATGTTCATTTCTGACTGTTGCTTCTTGACCTGCATACAGATTTCTCAGGAGGCAGGTCAGGTGGTCTGGTATTCCCATTTCTTGAAGAATTTTCTATAGTTTGTTGTGATCCACACAGTAAAAGGCTTTGGTGTAGTCAATAAAGCAGAGCAGATGTTTTTCTGGAACTCTCTTCCTTTTTCTATGATCCAACGGATGTTGACAATTTAATCTTGGCTCCTCTGCCTTGTCTAAATCTAGCTTGAGCATCTGGAAGTTTTTTGGAACCAGTCTGTTGTTTCATGTTCATTTCTGACTGTTGCTTCTTGACCTGCATACAGATTTCTCAGGAGGCAGGTCAGGTGGTCTGGTATTCCCATTTCTTGAAGAATTTTCTATAGTTTGTTGTGATCCACACAGTAAAAGGCTTTGGTGTAGTCAATAAAGCAGAGCAGATGTTTTTCTGGAACTCTCTTCCTTTTTCTATGATCCAACGGATGTTGACAATTTAATCTTGGCTCCTCTGCCTTGTCTAAATCTAGCTTGAGCATCTGGAAGTTACACTGTTCATGTACTGTTGAAGCCTGGCCTGGAGGATTTTGAGCATTACTTTACTAGCATGTGAAATAAGCATAATTGTGCAGTAGTTTGAGCATTCTTTGGCATTGCTTTTCTTTGGGATTGGAATGAAAACTGACCTTTTTCAGTCCTGTGGCCACTGCTGAGTTTTCCAGATTTGCTGGCATATTGAGTGTAGCGCTTTTACAGCATCATCTTTTAGGATTTGAAATAGCTCAACTGGAATTCCATCACCTCCACTAGCTTTGTTTGTAGTGATTCTTCCTAAGGCCCACTTGACTTCACATTCCAGGATGTCTGGGCCTAGGTGAGTGATCACACCATTGTGATTATCTTGGTTGTGAAGATGTTTTTTGTATAGTTCTGTGTCTTCTTGCCACCTCTTCTTAATATCTTCTGCTTCTGTTAGGTCCCTACCGTTTCTGTCCTTTATTGAGCCCATCTTTGCATGAAATGTTCCCTTGGTATCTCTAATTTTCTTGAAGAGATCTGTAGTCTTTCCCATTCTGTTGTTTTCCTCTATTTCTTTGCATTGATCGCTGAGGAAGGCTTTCTTATCTCTCTTTGCTATTCTTTGGAACTCTGCATTCAAATGGGCGTATCATTCCTTTTCTCCTTTGCGTTTCACTTCTCTTCTTTTCACAGCTGTTTGTAAGGCCTCCTCAGACAACCATTTTGCCTTTTAGCATTTCTTGGCCCCCAACTATTCATGTAGATTTCACCCAATGTTCAGTAAAGTGGGTTCAAGCCTTTTTATTTTAATTTTTTTTTTTTTTAATTTTTAGTGGAAGGATAATTGCTTTACAGAACTTCGTGGTTTTCTGACCCTCCCTCCCGAACCTACTTCCCATCTCCCTCCCCATTCACTTTCAGCTTATCCCAGAGCCCGTGTTTGAATTTCCTGAGTCATACTGGGCCTGCTGTCTCTCTCTCTCTCTTTTAAAAATAATATTAGTCCTTTTGGTGATCTGAAACCTTCCTCCTTATAACTCTCTGCTGTCTTCAGTTCTCTCTTGTTCTTAAAGAGAAATTCTTAGTTCAGCAGAGGCAAAGTGGTAGACTATTGGTAAATGAAAGTCCCTTGGACAGCAAGGAGACCAAACCAGTCAATCTTAAGGGAAATCAACCCTGAATACTCTTTGGAAGGACTGATGCTGAAGCTGAAGCTCCAACACTTTGGGCACTGATGCGAACAGCTGACTCATTGGAAAAGACCCCAGTGCTGGAAAAGATTGAAGGCAAAAGGAGAAGAGGGCAGCAGAAGATGAGATGATTGAATGGCATCACCAATTCAATGGACATGAACTTCGGTGAACTCTGGGAGATGATGAGGGACAGGGAGGACTGGAGTGCTGCAGTCCATGGGGTCGCAGAGAGTCAACAACAGCAGTGGGCAAATCTGGTCGGAGATGAGATCATGCTCAGCATACTACTTTGAGTACAGTTGGGTGCTCTAGGTGGGCAGGCAGGGTCTTTTCCCTGTGGTCTCCACAAATCCCTGTTATCATACTCCCTGAGAGCTTCAAATGTTTGTTTATACTTCCTGCCTAAACTTGGAAGGGATTTGATTTTGCAATTCCTGGTCTAATTCTTTCATGTGGTACTTGATCAAGTACTTTGAAGACTGTAGTGTAACAGATTTAAAAAATAAGGAAGGAAAAAAGAAAAGAAAAAGGATGGAACTTGAATTTATACTGCCCAGTGAATTCTTCTCCTTCAAAGTGTCACCTTGAGAGTGATATATACTTTCTCTGATGATACTGCTTTTGCTCAAAAGGATTTTCAGATTCCTCTTGGAATTGTTTTTAGAGCCTGAAATAAATTCTTTGAATACCTCTGCCTATGGAAACTCCTCAGTCTTTGAGAACATTTCTGACTTTTGGAAGAAGCCAGAGTCATTGAGAGCTAAGTGTTCATAAACAGCTTGGCAAGCATGGCTGCCTGCCTCATCCTTTTTTCTGTGTCTTGAGCAAAGTTGCAGTTATGCAATCATGAGTCTGACAGGGTCCTTGTAGGCTCATTTTAAATTGTTTTATTTTTTACTTATTTATTTTAATTTTGTTAATTGAGTAACCAACCCATTCACGTAGTTCAAATTTCAAAGGATACAATAGGATGAGTGTTAAAATGTCAGTTTCGTTTCCTTGTCCCCTGGCCACCCGGCTTTCCTTCCAGGTTTTGTATGTATTCTTCCAGACAGTCTCTGTGTATTGCTTCAGTGACTTGAAGAAGGCCCAGAGAGACATCTATAAATAATTGAAGCATTGCTTGAATGCCTTTTAGGATCACTTCACTACATTGTGTGTAAATTTCTGATATGTCTATGCCAAACACAGGTCTGATGATTTTTAGTTATCTTACCTTAGGTATAAACTGCTGCCTTCCTTAGGGATAAATTGCGACCCTGAGAAGTCTCTGTAATGGGAGGTGGTCTCCTGGGTTAGCTACCTGAGCTATGTGAGAGACCTGGTAAATGACTTTATCTCTTTGAAATAAACAGATGTCTCTTTGGTTTCCTCATTTGTAAAATGGAAAGCAGTCCCCTCATAGGTTATTGTGAAGATTAAGTGAAATGATGCATGAAAATGATCTAAGGAGGATGTGGTGGTGGATTTTATGTGGTAAATTTGGCCAGGCTATGGTGCTCAGTTTTTTGGTCAAACACTAGTCTAAATGTTGTTGCTGTGAAGGTATTTTGTAGATGTGATTATTTACAATCAGTTGACTTCAAGGAAAGCAGTCATGTCTGACTCTTTATGACCCATGGACTGTAGCCTGCCAGGCTCCACTGACCGTGGAATTCTCTAGGCCAGAATACTGGAGTGGAGAGCTCTTCCCTTCTCCAGAGCATCTTCCCAATCCAGGGATCGAGCCCAGGTCTCCCGCATTGTAGGCAGAATCTTTACCATTCTTTACCATCTTACCATTGCACCACCAAGGAACACCAAGGAAAGCAGACTACCCTCCATAATGTGGGTGAGCCTCATCTATTCAGTTGAAGATTTTCAGAGAAGGAAATCTTTTTTAAAAAAAGAATTTTTAAATTGGAGTACAATTGCTTTACAATGTTGTGTTAATTTTTGCTGAACAACATGAATCAGCTATGTGTATACATATATCCCTTCCCTCTTGAGCCTCCCTGCCCCCACCCCCCACATCCCATCCTTCTAGGTCATCAAAGAGCACCAAGTTGAGCTCTGTGTGCTATATACAACAGCTTCCTAGTAGCTATCTATTTTATACAAAGCTAGGGTATAATATAGTGTACATATGTCCCTATGGTAGTGTATATATGTCAGTGCTACTCTTTCAATTCATCCCACTTTCTCTTTCCCTCCACTGTATCCACAAGCCCATTCTCTGCATCTCTATTCCTGCCTTGCAAATAAGTTCATCAGTACCATTTTCCTAGATTCCATATATATGCATTTATATATGATATTTGTTTTTCTGACTTATTTCACTCTGTATGACAGATTCTAGGTTCATCCATATCACTACAAATGACTCAGTTTTGTTTCTTTTTATGACTAATATTCCATTTTGTATATGTACCACATCTTCAGAGAAGAAGGAATTCTGCCTCAAGACTGTAACATAGAAATCCTTCCTGTTTCCAACCAGATAGCTAACCTTATGGATTTCAAAGTCAAGACTGTGACATCAGCCCTTACCTAAATTTCCAGCCTACTGGCTTGCCTAGACATTCCAGCCTCCACAATCATGGGAACTAATTTCTTGAGAACCCTGACTGATGCAGAGGGAGAAACCTCTGGATCTTGAGTGTGTGTGTGTGTCCTGGGGAAGAGATTATTGAAAACAAAACAAAACAAAACTGGTTTTAGTCCTGGCTTTTCCACTGGCTAACTGAGCCGCCCTGAGCAAAATTCAGTACTATTAAGCTTCTTAAAGCCTCGGCTTAAAGCCTCTCAAGGTTACTGGAAGAAAGATACTATGAAAATGATTTGCAAAGCATCATCCACACACAGGTGATTATTATCTGGTTATGCCTTCCTTTGAATGCACATGTATCTTCAGTGGTCCCCAGGCCTATACCTCTCTATGTCCCTTTCGTGGGCATTGATGCTTATCTGTATCTTCAGCTGTTGGGCCCATACATGGGAATGAATTCCAGTCCTGCAGAGAGTATTTGTCTAGGGGGCTGAAGAGTCCCACCCCTGGCTTCAGTGGGCTCTGTACTCATAGGCATGGGGAAGTGGAGGAGGAGAGAGGAGAAAGTGGAGAGAGGAACTTGTGGAGGTGGGAGCAGGGGAGGGGGAGGGAGCATGAGAGAGGAAGGGGGTCGTGTGCCAGGACGGGTTCCCAGGGGTATGGGGCTGATTTGCTGGAGTACCTGGGTCTGTGCTACAGATTGCAGGCTGATTGCAACAGATTAGCCAGGACTTAAAAGGGGCCTCGTCAAAGTACATGAATATAGCACTGAGTGTTCTATTTCTCTCATCCTGGGACTAGAGCCAATCAAACAGGAGAGGGTCAGGGGGGAGAGGCACTCTAAATAATCTGCTTCCTTTACCATCACAGTGCTTCAAAACACCCCTTGGTTCCATTTCCACTTATTTTTCCCTCTGCCAGGGATTCAACGGCTGGCACTTGAGAGGGATGAAAATTTCTGTAGTGTCTGAGACTCCCCCATATTCCCACCCACCCCATCCTGATGTTCTTTATGTCATCACTCAGCCCTATCTTTTATTCCATTTATCACAAGCTGAAATTATTTGATAAATAATTATTTACAAAAACCCCTGCTCTCTCCACTAACATGTGACATGAAATCAATAACCTTTTCTAACTTGTTCATTCCTATAGTTCCAGTTGCTGGTGGGGTTGTACATGGTCATGCTCAAAAATGTTTGTTAAGGAATGGGATGGATATATACCATTTATTAAGGACCCTCTGTGTACCAGACAAGGAGCCTGGAGATGTACAGGCCTTTCTCATGTTCTCTTAATGATAGTTCTCTCAAGGAAGTGTGACAGTCTTTATTTTACTGATAGGGCTCAGATTGGCTAAGTAACACGTTCCTGGTCACACGGTCAGAGCTGGAATTCTAATATGGGTTTAATAAAGTATAGGGTCTTAACCACTATAGCAAGAATAAAACGTGCTTTTTCTGCAGTGCCAGCATTATTTGATTGGCAGTTGCTTCTAGGAACCCTTAGCTAGAAGTATTTTGAAGCAGTTTCCTGACTTAGTAGGAAGAGTGCTGAGATCAATTAGTACTGTCTGCAGGGGGTCAGATGGGATATCTAGTAGTACATATGTTGTCTATTTGCCATTCTTACCATAGATGATATCACCTCCATAAAGACGTACAACAGAGGCAAAAAAATGTAGAGAGGGAGAACAACGAGTGGAAATGGAACCAAGTGGTGTTTTGAAGCACTGTGATGGTAAAGGAAGCAGATTATTCAGAGTGCCTCTCCCCCCTGACCCTTCTTGAGTTTGTCTTTTCTATTGGGAATACTGGGAACACAGTTACTTACAGGATTGTTTGGAGGATAGGATGCAATTGGAGGTGGGGACTAGCTTTGAAGAGTTTGGCAAGCAAAGGTTGAGATACTGCTTCATGAACTAACACCAGGATTGAGTAGGGAGGTCTTCAGATCATATGATATTTCCGTGGGACTCCAAGACCTCTGTGCAGATGTGCTGTTATTATTTCCCAAAGGCCCTTCAGTGAACAAAGGAGCAGGTAGTGTGGCTAGGCAGGTGACAGGCTGTTGAGCTGGATTTGGTGATGGTGCCTGGTTGCAGGTAAGCCTTTGCAACCCATTTGTCATGAGATAATCATGTATTCATTCTTCCTAACAGAAACCTGGGAGGGGGTACAGAATATTGGTTAAAATTGGGGTTTATAGATTTTAGGTCGCAATTTTGCCACTTACTGTGTAACCCTGGATAAATCATATAACCTCTTTGAGCCTTGGTGGCTTACTTAAAATAGCATCTATTTTAGGTGCCTGCTGTGACAATGAGAAAAGTGTGCAAGGAAACCATTTGGCTCTGGTATACAGCAAATACTCAATGCATATTTGTTAATGTCTGTGAAGAACCTATAAGCCTATGTGGAAACTGGAAAGTCATTGCAATTATCTGAATCTATCTGTGTTGCCCCAAGCCAGATGATTGTTGATTTTTCATTCCTGTTTTTTTTTCCCCCCTGGTTTACACCTGGGTATTTTGAATACCCAACCTCAGTACTTTCAGGACTGGAAAAGGGAACAAGCAGGGTTGTTCAGAGCTGTTCATCTTGAAATACACATTCTGAGGTCCTTGTTGCTGCTATCTGGCCTCTCCCTAACTAATCAAGGGGAAAATCCATTCTCCCACTATGTGCTAAAATTGTGTTTTGAAAATATAAAATTGGGCATTGCTCTGCTTGCCTACAGTGGAAACCCACTGGTCCAGGACAGCCCCCTCTCCTTTTCCATTGGAGATGGTTTAAATCATGTTTACCTATGGTGATGACTGTCATTTATTGAACACTAAGTGTGCTGGAACTTCATGCTCTCAACAGTCCTTAAAGGGAGCCACTATCCCCATCCTGGATATGCAGGTAGGATGACTGCAGCACAGTATGTTTAAGTTACTTGTCCACAGCCAGTTAGCGCAGAGATGGGATTCAGACCCAGGCCAGCTGGGCCTCAGGGGCTGCCTGCTTAGCACTGAACAACACCGTCTCCTGGAAACTCTGGCTTGATGAAGATGTCTATTTGGCAAAGGGAGTAAAATGCCAGATGTGTAAGTCAGGGGCAGTGAGAGGCCAGGGAGGAATGGGAGCCATGCTTTTTACTCCCTGCTGCACACCTGAATCACCTGGGGAGCATTCATGAAATAGAAGTGCCTAGTCAGACCCCCAAAAGCTTTGATGCTCTTGATCTTGGATGGAGGTGGAGCTTCCCAGGGGGCTCTGAAAGGGTTCCAGGCTTGAGGACCACTGGAGCAGCATAAGGTCAGGAAGGGTTTAGCAAATTCCTCGTGGTTAGGAACCTTTCTACTCCCTCCTTTGAAGGGACTGATTCACATTGCAGGTGGTGTACCTTTATCTCAGTATCCCCATTTGCATTGTGTGGGCAATGGAGCTTGGTAACATTACAGGGGATTGGGTAGATAAACAGCCTGTAAAGTGCCATTTCAGTGGAAAGTATTGGGCTGAAATGTCCCTGGGGCTTTGAAGTGACCCTGTTTCAGTTTCAGTGTGATGGTGCTCTGGGCCATATCCCTAGCAGTTCTGGATCATTGATAACCATTGGGAACCAGGGTTTGAGGTATCCACTTGCACAGCCTGGGGTAACCGGGTAACTCTGATTGCCCTATCCTTTGGTTGAGGAACAGTGTGAATGGATGCATAATTCGAACCATTAACTTGCTCTCAATATGGAGAATGAGATTTGTGGCTCCCTCTTACAAAGAAAGTACGAAACAGTAAACACACTTCCAGTTATGGATGGGGCTAAACACACCATTAAACTGAATGCTAATGACTGTCTTCTGCTTCCTGGGAACATTTCACCGTGGCAACCAGCAGGTGCCCTTTTCTTGCCTTCTCTTTCATCTTCCCATAATTCTCTTCTGCCATGGATTTTTGGATAATAACGGGCACATGCCTGAAATAGTAGTTAAAAAACAGATTTTTTTTTTAAAGCAAATTAGATTAGAGTAGGTTTCTAGCTTATCACATTATTTACTTGTAGTAATTAGCAATCTCAAGTACTGAGAAACAGGCCAAGACAGGTGAACATATTTAATTGATGTGAGTATCTTTAATATATTGCTTATTTAGGGCATCAAGCCTGGTCTGACTTCTGAAGCTTGGTCACTAAATTGTGGGAGCAGCATAATTTAGGCTTAAGAATAAGAGCCAGGAGTTGGAAACTTTTGGATAGAAATCCTTTGCTGTTGCCTAAAAGCTGGGGAAATTTCCCTCTCTGTGCCTACTTTCCTCCTATGTAAATCAGAGATAATAATAACCACTGTCTCATAGTGGAGTGGGGTGATTAACAAAAATGTATATGAAACTCTTAGTAAACAGTGCCTGGCTTCCCTGGTGGCTTAGATGTAAAGAATCTGTCTCCAATGCAGGAGACCCGAGTCTCATCCCTGGTTGCAAAGATCCCCTAGAGAAGGAAATGGCAACCCACTCCAGTATTCTTGCCTGGTGAACTCCATGGACAGAGGACCCTGGTGGGCTACAGTCCATGAGATCTCAAAGAGTCGGACATGACTAAGAGACTAACACTTCACTTCATAGTGCCTGGCACATAGTAGGTGCTCAAACATGGTAGCCATCCATTCTGATGATGTTGGTGATGAGTAACATTGGCTGGGTGATTCTGGGCATTAACTTACTCGAGATTTAGATCCTTCATCTGTACAAGGCAAGCTAACCATAGTACCTGGGTCATTTGTTTAGAGGTCTAGATAAGAATTAAATGATGAAAAGCACTTGGCACAGGACTTGGCACATACTAAGAGTTCATTAAGGACTTGCTGAATGAGTTAAAAAAAAATATGCTATACTGGCTGAAGAAGCTCAATCATTAGACCTGAAGCATTTAATATTAGACATGGAGGGATAAAAAATACCAATAGCCCTGGTCTTTCTTGTCTGTTACATTTTCTAGCAGTTTTAGACCTTCTTTTGCTTCCTCTCTCCTCCTTGTGCCTACTCCTATCAGCCCTTATCAGGAGTGTATGCTGTAAGGAGAACGCGTGATGCTGACACACGTAAATGAACTCCCAGTATCACAGGGGCCACTGAGCAAGGCCTCAGACCCAAGGGCCATAAGCACAGCGCTGCCTGCGCACAGTCGCTCAGCTAGCGAAGCTGCCCATGACTCTTGGTGCCCTGCCCCCGCCCCTCAGGTGTCTGGCCTCTTTTCCTGCAGCCCCATCCCTCTCCATCTAGAGCCCTCTCCCAGGTCTGCCCTCGGGGCAGTGACTCACGCTCTGAATCTGCCTCCTCTGAGGCTTCTGCCAACTCTAGCTCCCCCGTCTTTCTTCCTCCAGCTCTCCCTGGAAGAAAACAATCTGGTAAACCAGGCCTGGCACAGCTGCTTAGTCAGCTACTCACAGGAGTAATTGAAATGTCTTCTAGATAGCATTTGATGGTTTTAATTTCTAGTTTTAAAGGGGATTCATGTTTATTTTAGAAGATTTCAGGGGAAAAAATGGAGAAAGAAGCCAAGCACATAAAGAAAATAAAAATCCTGAGACCCAGACAACATCCTAGACTGATTAAATCAGTATTATTATGGGTGGGGTCCTGTATCATCATTAATGTGTGTTTTTTTTTTTTTTTTAATTTCAGAGGTGATTCCAATGTGCAGGCAAGCCCGAACCATCAACTTTGAGATACTTGCCGATAGCACTTTGAAGTATTTCCTTTATTTTCTATTTTTTTATTTGGATCATACTTTATATACTATTTGAAACCTGATTTTGTTTTCTTTGGCCTAATAATATGTGATGAACATCTTCCCAAATCTCTAAATATTCTTCTAAGACATAGTCTTTTTTAAAGTGGCTATATGGTTTAATATCTTTTGGTTATACCACAAATATTTAGCCCATTACCAGTTAATAAACATCTTTCTAAAATTCTGCTGTTTGAACTAATACTGAGACGTATTTCTACTCCTATCTCTGATCACTTACCTAGCTAACACATATAGTATGTAACCATATGCTGGATACTGCTCTAAGGCATTACATATATTTCATTTAATCCTTACAATGAGCTTTTCAGGTAGCTACTATTATCACCCTCACTTTAGAGATGAGGAAACTGAGGCTCCAAGAGGCTAAATCATGTGATTGATTAGTGGTGGAGGCAATCTGACTCCCAAGTCCATGCTTGGGAATTAAAACTGCTGAATCAGAAAACATTTGGGATCAACATATATGCACTACTATAATTAGCAATAAAGCAAACCTCTTTAGCTACGATACTGCCACTGCACAAAGCTACACTACTATATTTAAAATGGATGACCAACAAGGACTTACTGTATAGCACAGGGAACTCTGCTCAATGTTATGTGGCAGCCTGGATGGGAGGGAAGTTTTGGGGGAGAATGGATTCGTGTATATGTATGGCTGAGTCCCTTTGCTGTCCACCTGAAACTATCACAACATTGTTAATCATCTATAATTCAGTATAAAATAAAAAATTTTTAAAATATGAACATTTTCAAGGCTTTTGAAACACACTGCCAAATGGCCTACCAGAAAAGTTTTATCCTTATTATATGAGACAGAGCAGGAGTCTTTGAGTTTGAAAATCATTCTATAACCCAGTGAAATATATCAGTTGAAAACCCCCCTTTATTGTAAGTCTTTTACATGTTCAAAATATTTTTAGTAGGATTTTATAAATATCATCTATCAGGTATAAAGTGTGGCCTTATCGTTTGTAAGTGATGTGCCAAGCCTAAGAGCTGGCATTGTTTTGTGGAGGCAGGGAGAGGGGACTGCCTAGAATTCACTTTGTGGTCTGCTTAGGGGGCTGACTTCTAAGGACAATCCTACATATTCATCCCTCTCCAAGTCTCTTCTTTTTTTCTAACTCTCTGGGTAAAATAGAGCAATATTTGATTTTGGTAAAATGGAGTAATACTTCTTCCTAGAAGAGGTACTGTAAGAGGAAAGATGACTTTATCAGGTAAAGAAAAATTTGTTGGGTTTCTGATGAAGAGATCTCAAGTCCTTTCCTCAAGGGAATCTGATTCAACCTCCTCTAGCTGCCCATGGGGATGAATGGAACTAGTTTTCTGGGAACTCAGGAAGGAGGGCAGAGGGGCCCTCACAGCCTAGACGACAAGGGAGCCGCCAAAGAGGAGGAGATGGGTGAGAAAGAAGAAACTTCTGGAAGCTCCAGGAGGGGCTCCGAGGGTGCTGCTGTGTCTCCCATACAGAGTCCTCTGCACCACTCCTCTGGTTTCTCTGTATATTTGTCAAGTTCAGTCATTAGCTTGGCTTTTGCTATTTTTGTTTTGGAAAAGGATTGCAACTGCATACGATTTCTTCTCTTCCCCTCCTCGCTCCCCGCCCATACTTTAATAGTACACACATTTCTGAGCAGATTCCTATTTATAGCAGGAAAGCAAAAGAACTTGCCACAACTGTGAACTCCTTGAGGACAGGGACCCTGTCTTTTTTTTTTTTTTTTTTAATTATATTCATTATCAGTGGCTCTGGCAGGTCATAATTTTCATTTCTATTCACAGAGCACTCCACCCTGTTAATTGCTGAGAGTTAGTGTTAGTGAGCTTTACGGGTCTCCCGCATTGCAGGCAAATTCTTTACTGTCTGAGCCACCAGGGAAGCCCACTCTGGTTGTTACAGAAGCCCAATTCAAATCTCTTGTAAAAGTGGGAAGAGTCTAGCATCAAGTGGAAAGAGTCGAATTCAGAGTTTTGAAGGATATTGTCTGTCTGTCTCCTTCTCTGGGCTGGTCTCATTTTCTTTTACTTAAAAATGGGCTCCCTATAGCTGATTCATGTTGAGGTTTGACAGAAAACAGCAAAATTCTGTAAAGCAATTATCCTTCAATAAAAAATAAATTAAAAAATATTTTAAAAAAGGACTCCCTTCACATGGCCTATGCCTTCTCTTGGATTTAATGTGGGAATACTGAGAGAGAGCAGTTCTCTTTTGTCTTGGGCCTGCCTTATCTGGGTTGATGAGGCTGCAAGCTGCCTGAGCCTGTTTCTTGCTATATGATCTCAGCTTAACCTGAGGGAAAGAGAGGACTGCTCTCCATAACATCCACATGTCAGTCCCAGGCTGACTTGGCTTGAGTCGCACCAGATCAATCAACTATTGCATCCAATGGAATAAAGTGTTAACGAGAGGCTGGACAATTTATATGACATCTTATGTGGTAGGAGGCTGCACCTGGTACCCACAGGAAAGGACTGGAAAATGGTATCTGAAGACAAACCAACAAAGAACTGTGTTGCCAGACTCACTGTGTTCTTGGTCTACAGTTTCAGCTGGTCAAGTTAATTCAGATTTTTATTTCTGTTGTTAATAGCCTGTCCTTTCTACTTTTCTGTCTGTAAATAAGGTTCATGTGTGCATGCTAGGTTGTGTCTGATTGTGCGACCCCATGGACTGTAGCCCACTAGTCTCCCCTGTCCATGGAATTTTCCAGGCAAAGACACTGGAGTGGGTTGCCATTTCCTTCTCCAGGATATCATCTTCCTGACCCAGGGATCAAATCTGTGTCTCCAGATTTTTTACAACTGTACCCTATCACAATCTGATTTTTTAAATCCTTATTCTTCAGTCATTGCTTCCTTTTAATTTTTAAACATGCAGATATCTTCATATTTATTGCCAATTTTCTCAAATAAGGAGGTCAGTCTTTGAAGCCTCCATGTCTCAACCAGTTATGCTATAATTCCCTTTAAATAGGGGGGTCCAGACACACTCCTCCACTGAGGTGGCTTTTTGCAGGCCAGAATTCCAGTTGAGCTGTTTCAAATCCTGAAAGATGATGCTGTGAAAGTGCTGCACTCATCATGCCAGTAAATTTGGAAAACTCAGCAGTGGCCACAGGACTATAAAAGGTCAGGTTTCATTCCAATCCCAAAGAAAGGCAATGCAAAAGAATGCTCCAACTACCACACAATTGCACTTATCTCACACGCTAGTAAAGTAATGCTCAAAATTCTCCAAGCCAGGCTTCAGCAATACGTGAACCGTGAACTCCCTGATGTTCAAGCTGGTTTTAGAAAAGGCAGAGGAACCAGAGATCAAATTGCCAACATCCACTGGATCATCGAAAAAGCAAGAGAGTTCCAGAAAAACATCTATTTCTGCTTTATTGACTAGGCCAAAGCCTTTGACTGTGTGGATCACAATAAACTGTGGAAAATTCTGAAAGAGATGGGAATACCAGACCACTTGACCTGCCTCTTGAGAAAGCTGTATACAGGTCAGGAAACAACAGTTAGAACTGGACGTGGAACAACAGACTGGTTCCAAATAGGAAAATGAGTACGTCAAGGCTGTATATTGTCACCCTGCTTATTTAACTTCTATGCAGAGTACATGATGAGAAACGTTGGACTGGAAGAAACACAAGCTGGAATCTAGATTGCCGGGAGAAATATCAATAACCTCAGATATGCAGATGATACCACCCTTATGGCAGAAAGAGAAGAGGAACTAAAGAGCTTCTTGATGCAAGTGAAAGAGGAGACTGAAAAAGTTGGCTTAAAGCTCAACATTCAGAAAACGAAGATCATGGCATCTGATCCCATCACTTCATGGCAAATAGGTGGGGAAACAGTGGAAACAGTGTCAGACTTTATTTTGGGGGGCTCCAAAATCACTGCAGATGGTGATTGCAGCCATGAAATTAGAAGACGCTTACTCCTTGGAAGAAAAGTTATGACCAACCTAGATAGCATATTGAAAAGCAGAGACATTACTTTGCCGACAACTGTCTGTCTAGTCAAGGCTATGGTTTTTCCAGTGGTCATGTATAGATGTGAGAGTTGGACTATGAAGAAAGCTGAGCGCCAAAGAATTGATGCTTTTGAACTGTGGTGTTGGAGAAGACTCGAGAGTCCCTTGGACCGCAAGGCGATCCAACCAGTCCATTCTGAAGGAGATCAGCCCTGGGATTTCTTTGGAGGGAATGATGCTGGAGCTGAAACTCCAGTACTTTGGCCACCTCATGTGAAGAGTTGACTCATTGGAAAAGACTCTGATGCTGGGAGGGATTGGGGGCAGGAGGAGAAGGGGACGACAGAGGATGAGATGGCTGGATGGCATCACTGACTTGATGGACGTGAGTCTGAGTGAACTCCGGGAGTTGGTGATGGACAGGGAGGCCTGGTGTGCTGAGCTTCATTGGGTTGCAAAGAGTTGGACATGACTGAGCGACTGAACTGAGCTGATCACCCGTGAGTCACTGAAATGACTGTTTTTTCTTGGCCACATTCTCCTACCCATTGCAACACTTCATAATGTGTAATCTTACTTTTGAGTGCCACCTCCATTTTGGGAGCAAAGAATGTCCTCATGAAGGACCTGGAAAAGTTGTTTCTCTTCTTGGCACTTCTGCCTTTTGGGGCTGTCTGGCTTTGTTCTCTGTCTATAAATAGAGGAGGGACTCATTGTTTGCCCCTCCACCCTTTCATCTGGCTATATTTTGCCTTTGGCTGGCAGAACTGGTCTGTGGAAAGAGCACAAGCATTGGACTTAGATAAACTTGAGTTCACATCCCAGCTCTAGTGCTTGCTTGCTATGTAGCCTTCAGTGAGATGATTTTTTAAAAGAAAATTTCTTTGAACATCAGTTCCCTCTCCTGCAATTGGAGGTAAAAAATAGCACCTGCCTCATAGAATGACCCTATACCTTTGTGAGTAATGTGGAGGTACAGTGCCCAGCATCCCAGTAGATATTCAATGAATGTGAGTCTCTTCCTTCCCCCCAAAGATATATATTTGGTTTGTCCTTGGTCACTTTGGGAATTAGCTGTGTGATGAATCACCATAGTTATACATCCTATAAAAGTTGCCAATCCATTATATATTTTAAAATATATTCATGCTTTCCATATTCTAAAGTAACTGGCCATTACAAACAAACTTAACGCTAACTACTCTTTGGTGAAGCCTTCCCTGTTTTTTCTTCTATACAACACAACCTTTTCTTTTTATTCTTTCTGGTATACAGACATGTTACCATGTCTCCCCTGCCCGCTTCTCTCCAACCTGTTCAGTATCTGCTTCATCTCCCGTGGAAAGAAGCTTACTCCCTTCTTTCAGGAACTGTTCCTCTTTCTCAGCATCTGGTTTTAGGAGGGGGCTAAGGAGAATCACGTGACCAAAGCTCAACCAATCATCGTAGCTCATTCCCTTCTTATAGTAGCTGACTCAGTAGTGTCCCCATGATCCAAGTCTGGTTTAGTATTGCTCTCCTCCTGAATTTTATATGGGGGTTCTGGGAGAGAGAAATGTTTCTCTTTAGGTGTTGCTAATCTGGACTGAAGTCTGCAATTGTCTGTGCCATGTCTCCTGCTGTGTGGATAAAGGTCTTACATCTTAGGAGAAAATGAACCCAACACATGGAGAGAAGCAGGGAGCTGAGATATGAGGTGAAGGAGGATGGAGGGAGAGAGAAATGATCTCATTTGATTGAGGATACTCTAGTCCTGACCTTCTAAGATATGAGCCAGATAATTCTGATTTTTCCTAAAGCCAGATTGGGTTCAGTTTCTGCTCCTTGAAATCCAGGCTCCTGATAAATTTATTTCTCTGTTTAAAGTAATGGCTACCTTATAAATGAGACTTGTGTATATGTCACCATAAAATCTGACAGCCAGTCAAAGTTGCTGATAAGGAATAGAGGTATAAATTGAATTCCTGTTAAGGGCAAAATTATCTAGGGCTACAAAGCCACTTCTCCATTTGTATCACTGGAAACTAATGTAGTTTCTGGAACGTAGAAGGTCCCAGTATGTATGTAGGAATAAAGTAGGGCATGAAGGAGGATCTGACTGATTTGGTCAGTCAGTCACTGTTCAGGGCAGGGGAGTCCTCCTGGCTAGTCCACTGACTCTGACCTGGGCTGTGGCCAGGTTATAGCCTTGCTATCAGTTACGTTGGGCCAGTTGTGGATGCATGAGTAAAAGTGGCTCAGTCATGTCTGACTCTTTGCGACCCCATTGACTGTAGCCCGCCAGGCTCCTCTGTCCGTGAAATTCTCCAGGCAAGAATCTTGGAGGAGGTAGCCATTCCCTTCTCCAGGGGATCTTCCAGACCAATCCAATCTTCCAGACATTGAACCAATGTCTCCTGTGTTGCAGCCAGTGTCTTTACTGTCTGAGCCAACAGGTTAGGGAACTGCAATGTAGAAAATAACCTCTTTTGCACAAGAAATTGTATTTATCCTGTGGAATAGCAGGTTCATGAGTCTCACAAAAGGGACAGAATAGCAGCCTGGCACTTCACTTGGCTTGTCCAGGCCATTTGAGCTCCACGTGCAGGGTTTGGAGAGCTGGGGGAGTTCCAGAAGAAGCCGGGCTTTTTCTGTCCTGCTGAGGGTCTCCCCTCGGGCTTCTCTTCCAGAGGAGAGTGGTGACCCTAGGAAAGTGGAGGGTTCCATGGAGCCACAGGAGCCTGAGCGCCTGCCAGAGGATGGCTGACTCCAGAGCAACCGCTGAGGCCTGTGGCGAGAAGCCAGTCCGTCCGGTGGGGAGGGACCTGCCAGCCCCCTCTGCTGGAGTGAGAGCCTGGGGAAGCAGTAACACTGTTGGTGTCAGCCTGTCTCTGGCCGTGTCCCCAGGCCCTTTCCCCACTGTAAGCTGACACTGGTAGAGAGAGGCCTCTCACCTCCTCCTGTGGGGTCAGCAGGGCTCAGGAGCAGAGTCTGTTCTCAGACACCCCGCAGATGCCTGTAGGGGCTGCAGAGAAAGTGTAGGAAAAACAGCCCCCCACAGAGAGGGTTTGGTGAGGAGGGCTTGGCTTTGCAGAGCTGACATTTGAAGCTGATTTTAATCTTGGCCTTGTATCCACAGCAACAGAGTTAACTTGGAGGCAGTCAACTGCACCCAGAGGATAGAGGTCTGGGATTTGCCCAGTTCTCTCTAGGCAGCTGTGGGACTAGGCCAAAGCTCAGTCTCCTTATGGTAACTTGAGGGAACTTGGGTCACATGGGCTTGGAGGCCTTTTCTTGGTGAGTAATCACACCTCCCATCAAATGATTAATCTAAACTCACTTGCTCAACTGAGATGATCAATCTGGAAAAGGTGGGCCTCACAGTTAACTTTCTTTGTAGGCAGTAGAGCATGAATGAGAAGCAGCATTATTTCCAAACAAAATGACAATAGTAATAATTGTTATAGTAGTGATAATAACAAAACAACCATTTAAAAAGTACTGACTCTAAGCCAGGTACTCTTTTATGGTACATTACCTTATTGATCTTCTAGAGCATTGCTCTGGGGCGGGGGTGTTGTGATTCTTGTTTGGAGATTAAATTATTGAAGTTCAGAGGGGTTGAGTTACTTGCCCAGCATATTGCTATTAAAAAGGTTCAGTTCAGTTCAGTCGCTCAGTCGTGTCTGACTCTTTGCGACCCCATGAGTCGCAGCACGCCAGGCCTCCCTGTTCATTACCATCTCTCAGAGTTCACTCAGACTCACGTCCATTGAGTTGGTAATGCCATCCAGCCATCTCATCCTCAGTCGTCCCCTTCTCCTCCTGCCCTCAATCCCTCCCAGCATCAGAGTCTTTTCCAATGAGTCAGCTCTTCGCATGAGGTGGCCAAACTACTGGAGTTTCAGCTTTAGCATCATTCCTTCCAAAGAAATACCAGGGCTGATCTCCTTCAGAATGAACTGGTTGGATCTCCTTGCAGTCCAAGGGACTCTCAAGAGTCTTCTCCAACACACAGTTCAAAAGCATCAATTCTTCGGCGCTCAGCCTTCTTCACAGTCCAACTCTCACATCCATACATGACCATGGGAAAAACCATAGCCTTGACTAGACGGACCTTAGTCAGCAAAGTAATGTCTCTGCTTTTGAAAATACTATCTAGGTTGGACATAACTTTTCTTTCAAGGAGTAAGGGTCTTCTAATTTCATGGCTGCAATCACCATCAGCAGTGATTTGGAGCCCAAAAAAATAAAGTCTGACACTGTTTCCACTGTTTCCCCACCTATTTCCCATGAAGTGATGGGACCAGATGCCATGATCTTCGTTTTCTGAATGTTGAGCTTTAAGCCAACTTTTTCAGTCTCCTCTTTCACTTTCATCAAGAGGCTTTTTAGCTCCTCTTCACTTTCTGCCATAAGGGTGGTGTCATCTGCATATCTGAGGTTATTGATATTTCTCC
>SJYT01043595.1:320970-356056 GCA_006410635.1 Cephalophus harveyi
CCGCCCCCACACCCCCCCACCCCCCACCCCCTGTATAAGTGGGTCTTGGGGGAAAAAAGAAAGAAATTACAAGGAAAGTGCTGAGTTTCTTGTTTGTATTGGTATAAACAGCCCATACAGAATGCTGATATTATCCATAAACTAAAAGAATTCAATAGAAACAGATGATCAAGACAAGAGGCAATAGGGTATCCTCAGAAAGGTGGGCAGGGATAAGGATCATGCATCACATGTAGGTTGGAATCTCATAATTTTTATTTGACATTCAAAAAGCAAAGGCATTCACTAAGGTTCCTTGGTTTTAAGAAACAGAAATGGATTTTGGCTAAAAAGCAATTAAAGGACATTTTAAAGTGCATCCTGGATAGCTCACACAACTGAAGAGAAAGTTGAATAGTCAGGTCACATTGAGTAGGAACCAGAGGGTACCTCTTCAGGGCATCCCATGTGGGTGAATCAGCCCAGCCTTTTGCCAGGCTAAAGAGGTTCCCATCAAGATCAGACCTCAGGGAGAAGAAACCCTGTGGAGGAATCTGGGTCCCGTGGGCTACCACCCTTCCCCCTGCTCGGCTGAAGTAATGTGGAGTCATTGATTGTCATCACTGACTATCTTCTCAGGACCATGAGCGAGTAAGAGGAAACTTTTCAAAGGAGAGAAAACTGGAGGACTTCTCTGGTGGTCCAGTGGTTTATACTTTGCCTTCCAGTGCAGAGGATGCAGGGTTGTTCTTGGTTGGGGAGCTAAGATTCCACATGCCTCATGGCCAAAAAACGAAAACATAAAAAAGGAAGCAATATTGTAACAAATTCAATGAAGACTCTCAAAAATGGTCCACACGAAAAAAATTTTTCTAAAAAGGAAAGGGGGTACTTTAGCAAAAACTCAGAAGGGGGTGCTGGGCAAGGAGAAGTAGCAAATGTCCACAGTCACAGGGTATCTTAGCTAGGAGATGTTGCTGCTGTATGTATCGTTTGTAAAAATAATGAACATAAGCACAGGGTACAAAGTGCAACCCTGCAAGAAGGAATAAAGTTAGAAGTTGGGCTTCCCTGTACCTCTGAGCTGTTTGTCCCATAAAGGCTGCCACTCTTTCCTCTATCTCCTTGCACAATGCACGTGCTTACACACACACTCTCTCTCTCACATACACACACACTAATGCTGTCACTGTGAGGTCCTGGGATTCGGACTCAGAGCCCTCTGAGGGCAGAGCCTCCTTTGCCTCTGGGGTACTGACAACTAGAACAGTTTGGCTCGCTGCAGAAGTTCGGAAGCCAACTGCTAAGAGCAAGCTTCTCATAGGAGGGAGAAGAGGGAGGGAAGGGAGACAGATTTTGTCTGAGATCACTTGGTGCCTTGCTTTATGATCTATGAGTTGCTTTTAATTTCCTGTGCTCGGCTGCCCAGCAGCCTGATGAAATGAAGGAGATAGCAGGGCTTCAGATCTGGCCCTGCCTGGCCCAGGGTTGCCTGCTCACTGCAGGGCCATGATCTCCAGACCCTGAAGAGAGAAGAGCTGAGAGAGCCCTCCCCACCTCAGCCCCTCACCCTCCTCTGTATTAACAGGGTGCAGAATGGGCTGCTCAAAACCAGTGTTCTTCCCAGGGGGCAATGCAGAGTTCACTGCTTGGACTTTGGTTTGGCCCACAGACTGGGCTGGTTTGGCTCTTGGCTCTGCTGCTTCCTGGTTGGTTGCCTCATTCTCTAAGCTTCAGTTTCCTTAATCATATATGGAGAATATTAGTACAACCTACTTCACTGAGTTCTATGAGGATCCAAAAAATATGAATTCAGTGTGAGGAGCAAGGTGCCTGGAACCTGGCATGTATTGAGTTGGTGGTTGGTATCATTATCATTCTATTTACCACATAGTCACCAGGATCAGCTCTCATCAAAATGACCTCATTGATGACTTTGTCTTCTACTTTTCCACTGAACATACCTTTCCCTTTAAGGTACAGTATGGTCTGATCCTTCCTCATCTCTTCCCATATAGACAATAGTAACTCCTACTGCTGCTCCTGGCATTCCTATTACCATTGCCACCTGCCAATGATTCAGTAACTTGGTACCAGGCATGGTGCCCTGAACGTAGGGTGTGCCATCCAGTCTTTGTAACAGTTGTTATTCCTACTTCCAGACTGAGAACATGGAGTCAAAGAGACTCAAGGTGATTTCCTCCTGACTGAGTGAATAATTAAAATGATCAATCTGATGATGTGGAAAATTCTGAAAAAGATGGGAATACCAGACCACCTGACCTGCCTCTTGAGAAATCTGTATGCAGGTCAGGAAGCAACAGTTAGAACTGGACATGGAACAACAGACTGGTTCCAAATAGGAAAAGGAGTACATCAAGGCTGTATATTGTCACCCTGCTTATTTAACTTCTATGCAGAGTACATCATGAGAAACGCTGGACTGGAAGAAACACAAGCTGGAATCAAGATTGCCAGGAGAAATATCAATAACCTCAGATATGCAGATGACTGAACAGAGATCATTCTGTCATTTTTGAGATTGCATCCAAGTACTGCATTTCGGACTCTTTTGTTGACCATGATGGCTACTCCATTTCTTCTGAGGGATTCCTGCCCGCAGTAGTAGATATAATGGTCATCTGAGTTAAATTCACCCATTCCAGTCCATTTTAGTTGGCAGACCTGAAATTTGAAGCCAACCAGGTCTGCTTGCTTCTAAACCCCATGCTCTTGTCTACCTGTTATCTAATGGGTGAGAGGTGCCTTCCACTTTACACTGTAAAAACAGGTACATAGGGGCAGCAATTACTCCCAGCTCAACCTGAAAGACNCAGTCCATTTTAGTTGGCAGACCTGAAATTTGAAGCCAACCAGGTCTGCTTGCTTCTAAACCCCATGCTCTTGTCTACCTGTTATCTAATGGGTGAGAGGTGCCTTCCACTTTACACTGTAAAAACAGGTACATAGGGGCAGCAATTACTCCCAGCTCGACCTGAAAGACAGGACTGATTATTTCTCAGTTGTTAAGATGTCATACAAACTCATCAGCAACATAGCCCCAGACATTTTTTTTTTTTTTCAAATTCATCCCTCCATCACCTCCACCAAACTTCAAGCTCCTCTCAACACAGTTCCTGCTCAAGCAAGATCCAGGTGCCATTATATTTTTTAAGGTGTGCTCTGATTTCCAAGCAATTAGCCACAATACCCTTTTGTTTCTGTTATAGCATATATCACATTCTGTAACTTTAGTCAACATTCACTTAATGAGTATTTACTGAGTGATTCTGTGTGCTTGACATTGTGTTAGATGTTTGTGAATTTTTTCCTGCCCACTTTCCCTGTCCTCCAGGCACCCAACACATAAGCAAACTCACAGATTTTTTTTTTTTTTTAGAGATATGTCTTATTTCCCTTGAATCTCAAGTAATTGACAAAGCCTGGCACATCAAAGATGCTCAACTATTACCCAGAAATTGCCCTACTTTTGAATAACTGCCTATTTCTTCCCTATTGGTCTCCCAATAGAGTCTTAGACTCTTGTGGACAAGGACTTGGTCTTATTTTGCTTTTGTGCCTATTGCTGGGTACAGAGAAGGAATTTAATATGTGTTTATTGAGTGAATGATAATTGAGAAGAAAAAGTTCTAGAGAATGATTGTGCTAATTCTGTACATAATCAAGCCCCCACCATGTGTCCCAGCTTTATTGCTTACAAAATAATGTGGAAAAGATTCATCAGAGGGAGAAGGCAGGCGCCAGCCAGACACCTACCCTGTCCGGAGTCACTGCTGGCCCCTGGCCACATCCTCAACCCATCTGTGGCTCCCATTCCCACAGCTTCCCTCTCTTACAGGGCCCTCTGCCTCTGGGGAGAAATGATTGTGGCCTTTGAAAGAGCCCTGAGTTCTTACAGAGATGATTGCCCCATCTAATTCAACATGAAATAAAGTAGAAAGAAGGATTGTGACCCTTCCTGAGCCCAGACTCATTGCTCTTATGACTGGAAGGAGACAGAACAGGTCATTTGGTCTGATTCTAATATTCTGTCTGCAGAAATCATTGTAGCAGGGTGGATCTATGTTAACACCTGGCCCCAGAATTCTCTTTTGGAGGAAAACTATCTTGAGACCTTGAGGACAAAGTTGGTGGGAGAAAAAGTGGTGAAGAGAGAACAGATTTTTTTTTTTTTCATAAAAATAAATAGGCAGTTTGCATGAGGGAATTTGAAGGGAGATAGGAAATAGAAGGGAGAGGACTCTAGCCGGGGAATATTGGAGCTCGAAATGTGCATTAGTAGAATTTTAAGAATAGGGATATATAATTTTTGATTGCATGTTTTTGTTTTTTGTTTTTTTTGTTTTTTTTTTTTGGTGTGTGTATTAGAGCTGTACAATTTCTTTGTCTTCAGTAAATACACACACACACACACCCCACCCCGCCCCCACACCAGAAATCACTGCTGATGGTGACTGCAGCCATGAAATTAGAAGACGCTTACTCCTTGGAAGAAAAGTTATGTCCAATCTAGACAGCATTTTCAAAAGCAGAGACATTACTTTGCCGACTAAGGTCTGTCTAGTAAAGGCTATGGTTTTTCCAGTGGTCATGTATGGATGTGAGAGTTGGACTGTGAAGAAGGCTGAGAGCTGAAGAATTGATGCTTTTGAACTGTGGTGTTGGAAAAGACTCTTGAGAGTCCCTTGGACTGCAAGGAGATCCAACCAGTCCATTCTGAAGGAGATCAACCCTGGGATTTCTTTGGAAGGAATGATGCTAAAGCTGAAACTCCAGTAGTTTGGCCACCTCATGCGAAGAGTTGACTCATTGGGAAAGACTCTGATGCTGGGAGGGATTGGGGGCAGGAGGAGAAGGGGGTGACCGAGGATGAGATGGCTGGATGGCATCACTGACTCGATGGATGTGAGTCTGAGTGAACTCCGAGAGATGGTGATAAACAGGGAGGCCTGGCGTGCTGCAATTCGTGGGGTCGCAAAGAGTCGGACACGACTGAGTGACTGAACTGAACTGAACTGATGATGGATGTTCATAGTAGGATATAGAGATTTAATGGAATATCTCCATCAATGGGTTTGTATATTCAAAGAAGTCAGAGCTTATCTTAAAGGATTGAATTGATAATGGGAGCAAGTCAGATTTCTTTGATGGGCTTGGGGAAAAAAGAACTGTTTGGAGGAATAAGGAATGCCTTCCTGTTACCCTTGAAATAAAACAGAAACTGTTGCCTGCTTTATCAGAAATTAAGATCAATCCTAAATGTATCTTTGAGAAAACAGTGCAAAATTCCTGGCCAGTTTTTATAGAACAGGTAACAGAGAACAGTAATTCTCATTCCCGAGAATTCTACTCTCTGATGCATGGGATTGGTTAACAAACACAGACTCTTCCCCCAGACTCGAGACCTAAGGAAAACCAAAGATCTTGCCCCAACATCAGTGAAATTCTGCTGCTGGGCACTGAGCTTTCACCCTGAGCAGCCACAGGACTTCCTTCTTGTAGATGTTGCTGCAGCAACCTGCCCACCTGGTGGCTGGCTAGCAACAGGGACAGGACAAAGGAAAGGGAAGTCAGGAGAGTAGGAGCTGAATGCTGACCCCAAATATGACACATTCTCTAGCTCTTAAGGGATGACCAGTGTCATTCTTTTCACGAAGACTTCCAAGGAGTGGAAAGTGATCAGGCTTAGGTTGACACCCACAGCTAGTGACTGACTTGCCTAGAATTCACTTGAAGAAATATCTTTACTGAGAATCATCAGAGTGTGGAACATTTGCACAACTCATTGTTAATCAAGAGTTTCACCTTCTTTCCTTTCTTGCTTTCCCCTTCATCTCTTCCTCTTCCCTCTCCCAACCAAGTGAATTTTCAACCTTTTAAAGATGAGTAGAAAGGACATATCATGCCTCAGTGACAGAAGGGGGACTGAGGCTCTAAATGTCACCAGCCTCAGCAGTGGGGAAACGCTGGTTCAATTAGTCCTCACAATTAACCCTGTGTGGTAACTATAAGTCCAGGAGCAAGTTTCTTCATATCTCTAATCATCTGCTTCTTTGTCTGAAAACAAGACAGTAACAACAGCTACCACAGAGGGTTAATTGTGAGGACTCACTGAGGTATATAAACTGCTTATCAGAGTATATAGATATGCAGGATGTATAATACTCTATGAAAGTGAAAAGAGAAGGCGTTAGTCGCTCAGTCATGCCCGACTCTTTGTGACCCCATGGACTGTAACCTGCCACACTCCTCCATCCACGGGATTCTTCAGGAAAGAAGACTAGAGTGTGTAGGCATTCCTTTCTCCAGGGGAGCCTCCTGACCCAGGGATCGAACCTGGGTCTCCTATATTACAGGCAGATTCTTTACCTTCTGAGCCAATATAATAACACTCTATACTCTGCACCAAAAACTTTTTTAATCTCTTAAAACTATTGGCATCTTCATTATCCTTTCAAAACAAAATAACATTTCCCTCACTCTTACCAAAATTCTTGCTTCGATGCTTATTGTAACTGCGTTCAAATTTAACTATTCTATTAGAAGTAAAACACCTGAAATTGGAAAATCAAATTGTCACTCTCTTTTAAATCTAACTCCAATCTTATTCCTCAACTGCTCCAGCTACTGAAGTGGTACACAAGCTGAACAAATCTCTCATTGTTTACTGTGTATGCAACATGTTCTTCCGTGGGAGTGATTAATTCATTGTAGGAAATGTCCCCCCTTCCCACCTCAACAATCTTCAGCCCACATTCAGATTTCCTTCTAGATTTACTGTGCTCTAAACAAACTTAATTTCCCAAGCTCTGGAATCTGGTTTTCCCCTTAGAGGGTATTTTTAAACTTTCCCACATGTCTGATTTCTGTTCGCCTCTTGAAGGACCTTCAGGATTATGGATTAATACAGCGGACTAAAACCACACCTCATAAACAAAGGGGCTTCCCAGGTGGTATTAGTGGTAAAGAATCTGCCTGCCAGTGCAGGTAGATAGAAGAGAGGCGGGTTCGATCTCTAGGTCAGGAAGATCCCCTGGAGAAGGAGATGGCAACCCACTTCAGTATTGTTGCCTGGAGAATCTCGTGGACAGAGGAGTCTGGCAGGCTGCAGTGGAGGATCACACAGAGTCAGACACGACTGAAGTGACTTAGCACACATGCACGCATACACAAGGGGAACATGCCCGTGCTAGTAAGGGTGGGACTGAAAGTTCAATCCTTCTACATGATATGAGGAAGCTTCTTAGTATACATCATTTGTTAATAGCAAAGGTAAAAGGTGTTACAGATTTACTGCCTCAAAGAGAGCAAAAGGCTAAGTTACAGAGATGGCACAAGCTTAATATCAGAATTACTATATCCTTGAATTATAAGAGATTTAGCAAGTACTTAGCAAGTGCCCAGTGAATGCCACTTTATCCCTATAATCCTAAACATTCTCATCATGCAGACTGTGTGCAAATTAGCTAAGTTTATGTGCTGGACTTGAGTTTATACTGTGCTTTGCATTATAAAAGATTTATTTTGTAATGCCAATTAAAATATAATTCACTTTTCACTTGGCAAAGATGTTAATACCCAGTGCTGGTGAGCTTGTGGTGAAATGGGAAATGCGCCCTCTCACCAGGGTGTGCTGCATTTACACAGTGGCAGGGGCACCACTATACCTTATAGAGTATATGAGAAGGTGAGCCTGGTTCTCAGGCTCCAATGATTGGATGGACCATGCCATCAACTCCAGGAAGGCCAGTTTTGATGTTGTATGTTGAATTCTTCAGGAAGTTCCACTAGCAAAGCAATGTAAACTGACATCTAAAGATGATGAGAAGTGACCTGTAGGAATTTGGGTAAATTAGTAAGCATTCTTCAGAAAGTGGCATTAAAACAAGGGAAAGAAAGAGAAAATGACTCATCTACATGTGTGTGATAAAGTCGAGGAGGAATGTTCAGACTATTCTTCAATGAAATGGAAGAGTGACTCCTAAAACCTGTCTACCTTAAAAAACCACCTGTAAACCCATCTGGATGACTCACAGACCTCTTGCCCTTCCCTGTCCATACCTGCATTCTTGATTCCATCCCCCTGGTTGAACCCACTGCAGTTGACTCCACATGTGCTTGGTTCAAAATCCAGAAAACATCTTCAGTGTCTTTGTTGTTTCTAACCCCCATCCAAGTGATCAGAAATCCTGTGTTTTCCAGCTCTACCATGCATCTCTCATCAGTCTCATCAGCTCCCTGCTACTAATACCTGATCACCTGTATGATTATAAACCCTGTAACTGCTTTCTTTCCATGCTTTTACTTTTGCCTCCATGTATCACACAGCAGGAAGTGACTTTAGGAATCTGGGCAAAGAGCTGGAGGGATCTTTGACAATATAAATTAGGTCACATCATTTCCTATTTAAAATCTTTTATCAGTAAGATGATGATGGTGAGCACATCTTCCTCCTAGGGTTGATGTGAACAATAGAGGAGAGACCTCATCTTGAATGGTCTGCACACATGTACTCAGGAAAGGTAGTTGTTCTTGTGGGGGGCATGATGGTCCCTGCCCTCTTGGGCTGGATGCCTTTGATAAGAGACAAGGGCCTGTCCTTATTTTCTCATTAGTTACCTGACTTCATTATCTCTGTAGTCTTAAATAAGCCACTTAACATTCTCTGAGCCTCAGTTTTGTCATCTGTGAAATGGGAGTGCGTGCATGCTCAGTCATTCAGTCATGTCTGACTCTTCGCAACCCCCTGGACCATAGCCCACCATGCTTATCTGTCCATGGGATTTTCTAGGCAAGAATACTGGAGTGGGTTGAAATGGGAGTTCCTGCCTCATAAGGTTGTTTTGAATATTCATTAAGATAGTGCATAAAGTGCTTGGCCTGATGCCTATTGCATAGTAAGTGCTGAAATAATGGTATTAATTGTTGTGAATTCCTGTTATAATTATTACATCTTACATCTGTCTGAGAGGTGGTTGGTTTTCACCAACCAGCATCTATGGTGCCCGCACCCAGGCATGATTGCTACAGTTTGCCTATCTCTGGGGTAAGGGCTAGACTCCAATACTCAGTATCTGGCAAATAATATAAGGATGGACACACTGGGAGCATTTCCTCTTGTGTCTGCCTTGGCTCCTTGCTGTTTTTTTTTTTTTTTTTTTGGCTGTGCAGCGTGGCTTGTGTGGAGCCCAAACCACTGGACTGCCAGGGAATTCCCAGCTCCTTACTATTTGGGAACTGTGGGCTGTGGACCTTTTGCAGGTAAGGCTTCTGCCATAGCAGGACAAGGATGTCACATTCAGGGTGACTGGTTCTGGGTTCTCCACCTGATTGTTGACTTTGGCATTTGGGACTTTGGGGGAGGGCTGCCATGGTTGCATTCTTCAGAGCAGCAAAGAGAAAACAGTGTAACTCTTGCCAATTTCCTTGAGTGCCAAGGGAAAGAAACAAGTAACATGAGTAACAGCATGAAAATGAGATTGGGGTGTGCTAGAACGAGATGAAAGCCTCAGGGTCATGCTTCAGGGACATCACTGTTCCTATTTGGCTGCCCAGGGATTTTTATTCTGCTGGGTATAATACACGAACAGAAGGGAGGTAGAATTTCAATGATGGGGTTGGGGTGGAGACGGAGACAAGAGTCTTGGAGACATGGCACCTGGGTAGAGGGAATAGATTGCAGGAAGAGAGGAACTAGTGATGTCTGTGGAAGACTAACAGGTGTCCTGTGTAGTGTGTGATACAAACCTCTCTCCATCCTCCAATTCAACTGAACCTGCATTCATTTCCAACTGTATGGAGAACTGGGTTTGTTTTGGAGGATGTGGCAGAGTACTGAATGTAAACTCAATGCTGGCATCAATCAAGAGCAGAAGCAGTCAGAGGGAACCCTATATGTATTGATCACCATTGTATTAATATAAAATGAAATAACTTGCTTACTTATGCAGATCTAACCCTCCACATGAAATTGAAAAAGTGACATATGGAGAGTATTCATATTGCTGTATTAATGTGAATTAATAAGAAAAGCTGGTTGGCATAAGGCTCTCCTCTTCCCATCCTTACTCCTTGGAAAGAGAAGCAACATTGTTTTGCTAAAGTCAAACTGAGGATTATACGGGATCTTTGGAAATGGGGAGGAGGAGACAGGAAGTATTCCTTCAAACTAGAGAGGCAGAAGATGCTGATATCTCAAGACTGTTTTGTTTGTTTTTAATCTACTGCTGCTTAAAGAAACATCCCCAAACTTGGTGACTTAGAACAACAGTAACATTTATTTTGCTCATGAATTGGCAGTTTGGCCATGGTTCGGTGCGAACAGTGTCTTGTTCTCTCCACTCTGCTGGGGCGGCTGGAATCCTCTTATGGTTTGTTCACTCACATGCCTGGCTGCCAGCTGGGGCCTTGGCTGGGGCTTCCAGCCAGCACACCTACACCTCTTCCTGTGGCCTGGGCCTCTTCTTCACCACGTGGGTTCCATGGGCGAGCATCGTGGGAGGCAGAGCCAGGCAGAGCTGAGCCACCTTTCCTAACCTAGCCTGGGAAGTCCTGCTGTGCCTCTTTAACTGCATTCTCACTCACTCATTAGAAGTGAGTCACCAAGTGTGGTGATTCTCTAGGGCTGTCATAACAAAGGACCGCAGGGTGGGAGTCTTAAACAACAGAAATTTATTTCTCATAGTTCTGGAAGCTTGAAGTCCAAGATCAAGATGTCGCCAGGGTGGGTTTCTTCTGAGGACTCTCTTCTTGGTTCGTAGATGGCTGTCTTCTCCCTGCGTCTTCACATGGTCTTCTGTGTATGTGTGTCCTGATCTCCACTTCTTAGAAGAGCATCAATCAGATTGGATAAGGTCCCAGCCTAATGGTCTTATTTTATTTATCTCTTCAAGGGTGCTATCTACCACCACAACTGGGCAAGTGTTAGGGGGTTTGCCAAGTCCCATAGTGCTGGGGTCCAGCCCCGGCAGATCCAGGGAATTCGAAGTGGGGACAGAGTTGGTGTCTGGGGAAGGACTACTTAATTAGAAATATAAGATTAGGAAAGAATAGTATAGTAGGAAATTTTAGTGGAGAAAAGAGGCTGAATAACTTGGTTTACATGGAAAGCTAATAAAACCTCGTAGGAGGTTTGCACCACCTACGTAGGACACCGGCGCCCGCTTGAATAGTGGAAGGTGCCCCACCTTGGGCTCCATCTCATGTGGGTCTTAGAAGCCAGGCAAGTAAGTAGACATGGTGAGCCTCCATGGTCCAGATGGGAATTCAGCCAGAAAAGAAGAGAGGAAAGACCACACGGGGGAAACCAGTCTTTCCAGTGACTGGTCCATCCTTTATTGTTTGGGAAAGCCTTTTATATTTTTGGTTGTACATAGAGATTAATGGATAACACAAAGTTATGCAGTGTCAGCAGCCCTTACTCTTATCGAGACCAGGCTTTCTTTCTGCATACCTAGCTGTATACACAAGTCTTAGGTGATTTACATCATCTTCTGGCCAGAAGGCCTATTAGCATTTTATGGTCCTTTTCTGATAAGGGTCTGTCAACCAGAAAACTTATTTGCCTTAATAGTGTTGTTCTTTCCAAAGTCTGGTGCCACTCTCAGAAAGCACTAATTAAGGTTACATTCTTACATAGCAAGGACACACAATTTATAACAAGGAAAGAGGAGTACAGTGATTTATAACAAAGAGAAAGTTCACTAACTCAGAAGTCTAGTATTGCTAACATGAAAACTACTATAGCTAACATCAAAACTACTATACTCCTATTTCTGCATCCTGTTTACATTGATTAATATCCTCCCAGGTGCCTAAAAGATAAAGGATATGGAGGCCTGGCGGCAAACATTAACTCAACAATGAAATCTTTCACCAAACTAATTCTTAGCTCTAAAAGGCTCTATATCTTTAAGATGTTTTAAGCTTCGTGCCTCTTGCAGTTGGGGGGCTGTAAACAATCACAAGTTGTAAAAATCCGGGGGAACCTGTCAGGCAAGTTAGAGAGCCATCAGAGGGATTTGAGCTGAAACATTCCTTTCATATGCAGGAGACTAGTTGGAGCTCTAAGTTAACTTTTTCCAGAGAAAGGTGGTCGGGGATAGCCCCCTGTTGTGTCAGAAGAGTGGAAAGCACAGTACAATAAAGCAGGCAGACTCTGGTTTGGGGGGTAGATGCTCAGGAAAATCCAGGGGTACCCCTGAGGCCTGACTTGCCTTGCCCCGTCAGGTCTCTCCACATGACCTTGTCATGGGTGGGATCTCCCGTGCTGGCTCCCAGCACCATAGTTGACAAGGCTGTTAGCTTTACCTCTGCCCAGTGCCCTGAAGAGGTTATGGAATCTCCAAGAACACTTGGATCATGGCTTTCAAAAGAAAGCCCAGAGATTTGCGCAGCATGGAAGCACTGCTTGTCTTCAAAAAGGACACAGGTTTAAACAGTCACTTCAGCAAGAACTTAGGATTTTATTTGGAGGTTGGGTATGAATCTAGGGAGTGGAAGGACTCTCAGAATCACTTAGATTGAATTTCCCATCAACATGGTGCCCAAGGGCTTAAGGGTTGGATTTTATTTGACTTGAAGTAACATGATGTTTCTTCTAATGGGGCTGTGAAGAAAAATTCATACCCATTCCTTGGCGTTAGGCACATATAGGTTACAGTGGAATATGAGTTATGTAATCTTTTCACTGTAGGTGGCTCTGTGCTGCTCCCCCTCTTCAACCAGATACAGTATGGTAGAGAGGGTTCTCAACTCAACCATCTCCATTCTGATGTGTGATTCCAGACACGTGCTGTGGCAACTGGTGTGATCAGCAGCTGCCATGCTGCTGCTAAGTCACTTCAGCCATGTTCGACTCTGTGCAACCCCATAGATGGCAGCCCACTAGGCTCCCCCTCCCTAGGGGAGCCTGGGATTCTCCAGGCAAGAATACTGGAGTGGGGTGCCATTGCCTTCTCTGAGCAGCTGCCATGCTGCTGCTGCTGCTGCTGCTAAGTCGCTTCAATCGTGTCCAGCTCTGTGCGACCCCACAGACGGCAGCCCACCAGGCTCCGCTGTAGCTGGGATTCAGCTGCCATAGGTGTGGTTAAAAAAGTAAAATTAAAATGGCATGTTTTGAGTCAGGTGAGATGGTTTGGGAAGTGGAGGATGATTGAGGGAGTTGACTCTGGGGAAGGCCACTGTGTCATCGACCCTCCCAAGTGGGTCTCCAACAAGGATCCTCCTGCCCAGTGTCGTGCTTGCACCAGTAGAACAAGAACAAGTTTGGTTCAGAAGCAAAGGAAGGCTTTATTCTTTGATTTAAAGGTGGAGGACTGTGAGCCTGCACTCTAGAGCACACATTCTCCTCCGCAGGCTGTGGGTGGGGCTGCTTTAAAGGGTTCTGTCAGTGGGGTGGGGAGGGGGCGGAGTTCTCTTGGGGTGGGCACAGCTGTGCCACTCATGCTCCAGTTTGTAGTCCTGAGTGCAACATCTCTGCACACAGCCCGGTGCTGCCGCCATCTTGGTTTAAGGGATTGAGTGCAACCGTTTAGCACTAGGAACTCAGGTCTGAAGTGCTGGGTCAAGGCCTCTGCATACAGACCCCCATGAGCAAGTGAAACCAGACTAAGACCAAAGAAAAAAGGAAAGAACAAAAAGGTTAGACTTTATTTTTTACCCAGATTCTGTTTTTATTCTGCAGGAATTGATAGTGGGCTTTACTGGTGACAGATCCCTCTTCTGTCTTCCTCCTCGTTCTTGAGGGGCGCTGAGGGCTGAAGGTCCACTTTCTGCTGCTTTGTGGTGTCCTAATAGCCCCGGGGAGAGGAGCAGAGCTTCTCCCCAGCTGCCTTTAGATGAGTTTGATTGTCACCAAGCCTGAGGTCTGAGTGATGACTACTTGAAGCTTTATAGGTTCTGACCTTTGGAGACAAAGTATAACAGACAGTTTAGGATGCATGGCCCAAATATTAGCAAGAGAATAGTGGTCATTATGGGGGCCCAGGAAAGGTAAAAATCAAGTGATGCTAGGGAGGGCCTGTTTTACCACACTCCAGATTTTTTTAGTCAAATTATGCTGAATAGTTTGAAGGTGAAGCTGCTCTCATTTGCCACCATGGCAGTTACCTTTTTTATGGTGATAGTGTTATATATGGTTCCCTGGGCAAGGTCATTAGCACCCCTATGAGTACAGTGATTCCTGCAGTTAGTGGTACTTTCCTATTTCAGTTTGGGCATGATACACACACACACACACACACACACATATATATCTCCAACTGTCAGTGAAGTTCTGTCCTATCTGAAAATCGCTGGTCACACTTTTGTTGTTGTTTGGAAGAGAAGCTTCAGGTCAGAGAGAAGTTCACATGAGTAGTCAAGGGAGTCCATTGCCCCAGTTTGTCTTTCTGGAGTTTGGGGCTTGCAGGCCTCTTCACTTGAGTGTGATGTTCCCACAGAGTAACCCCCCACAAGTTCAGAGCAGAATGAGTGGTCGGGATCACAAGTGAGCTCTGTTCCATTTAAGTGTGAGTTGGCCTTATGGAATGCTGGTTTTCCAGGTTTTTAGCTTCACCCAATCTCCTGAACAGTAGGAGTGGACAGCCAATGGGTGTGGGTAGCACCCAGTTACCATATTCCATAAGGGTTTCTCATGGAATATAAAATATGGAAACCATATTCCTGGTTTCTTCTACCTAGAAACCAGTGTTTCTTTTGCTCCATTTCTTTTGTTCATGGTGCAGATGGTGCGTTGTTCCATTTCAACAGGGCTAAGATGTTCTTTCTCTCATCAGGCTTGGGAATGGGTCTACCATATATAAGTTCAGATACACCACTTACCTTTAACATATCTCTTGGAGGTAACCTCATGTGAAACAGGGCAATTGGGAGTAACTTAATCCAATTTTCTTGAGTCTCCTGGTATATCTGGGCTAAGGTTCATTTTAAGGTCTAGTTGAATCTCTCTACTTTACCTGATTATTGGGGCCTAGGGGCCGAATGTAAGGTTCAGGGCACTTGTATCCTTTCTGTCATTTGAGACATGAATGCTGTGCCATTATCTCTTTGTCCAAATCCTCGGAGCCCAAACCTGGACATTCTCTCTTTTACTAATACTTAGCCACTTTGGCTGCCATTTCAGTTCTCGCAAGGTGATGCTTCTACTCACTCTGAAAACATGTCCCCTAGCACCAAGAGACATCTGGAGCTGCCCGATGCTCTCAGTGTGACAGTGAAATTGATCTGCCTGTCTTTCCCAGGATAGGTCCGTCTGGTCTGAATGGACCTTACCTGGGAGTTTCTGTCGAGGGGGTCTAGTGCTGAGGTTGTTCATGGTGAAGGTCAACTATCTAATTATACTTTCATGTCAGGAGTTACCATGACCTCAACTAACCAATTATATAGGACTTTCCACTTACAGTGAGTTCCTTGATGAACCTCCTTAATGGCTTGATAAATGGCAGTTTGGGGAAAGAAATGTTGCCTTTGTTTATTGACTAGCCACGCATGACCTCCTAGATCTCTACTGAAGCCCATTTCTGGAGTTGGTTTAATTGTGTTTTTGTATAGACTGGAGAGTAATTGGATGGGTCTGGCCTCTTAGGTATGAGGGATAATTGCCAAGTTCCTGGTTCTATGGTGGCCATTTTGGCAGTTTTGCCCACTTTGGTGTTGCCCTTTTATTAGTTCTGCATTCCCTTTATGATGACCCCTACAGTGAATCACTGCTATTTTTCTTGGACACTGCACTGCTTCTAGGAGTCTCAATACCCTCCCATAGCAGGGTTGTAGTACCTGCTACTGCCCATAGGCAAGGAGGCCATCCTTCGTGGGTTGGTCTAATTGTTTAGAGAAATAAACAATGAGCTAAGCAAAGGGTCCCAGTTTTTGAGGGACCAAAGTTGATTCCTCTTCTCTCATGAATGTAAAGGTCAAAGGGTTTAACTTAAATCTAAGATGGCAGATTTAGGGCAAGGGCCTCCTTCTAAAAGTAATTGCTTTTTGAGTTCTTGAGAGATTTCGAATTCCATTCAAAAGGATCCTCATCCTTTCCTTTCAACATTTCATATAGAGGCCTAGCTATTAGACCATAGTTAGGAACTTAGATGCAGCAAAAACCCATCCACCCCCAGGAAAACCCCTCTAAGCTGTCTTCTAGTCTTAGGAGGGGAAAGGCTGCAAATGACTGCTTTCCTTTGCTTGAGTAGGCATCTCTGACCTTCTTGGAGAATGAAGCCTAGGTAGGTGACCCTGGTTTGTGGTATTTGAGCCTTTTTTCTTGGACACCTTGTATCCTTTATCAGGGGGTGGGTATGGGGGAGTCCCCATTGCCATCTTGAACTGAAGTGTCATGAGCTGTGCTGCTGTGGGTTTCAGGAGCAGCCGTTGACACCAGGAACTCTGGTCTGAAGTGCTGAATGCAAGGCCTCTGCATGCAGTACCCTATGAGCAACTGCACCTAGATTAAGCACATACACACACAAACACACATACATACATGTACACACACACAGATTAGAGTATTACATGGATTTTGTTTTTATTCCTTTGGGAATTGTTAATGGGCTTTGCCAGTGACACCTGGACCAAGGTACCCATGCCTCCCTCTACCCTGCCTACAAGTGTCTTTTCCAACAGAACTTGTTATGTTTTCACTTCTCTTTTTATGTTTCTTCAAATGCCACCAATAAAGGATTCAATTATGTTGACATATTCCTCTGGAAGGCTTGAGGGGTGATCAGTTGGTTCATTAGTTTTGTAATAGGACATTTTGGTTGAATCTGGGACTCATTACCCACTCCTCCATTAGTATGAAGAGGCCTTGATTTGTTCTGCGGTGAGATGGCTGAGCTATTTGCCCTTATATAGTTGGGAGCACAGTGGCTCCGTGAGAGAGGTAGGAACTCCAGCTTAATCTCTTGGAGGCTCAGAGCTTAAAATTTGCCCGATGGCCTTTAGTGACCTCAGCACGGTCAGATTGCAGAGGATCACGAGGCACCAGAAAAAAATTGTCTGTGATTGTAAAGAAGAATCAAACAGATGGGCTATCTTTTTCACCAAAGGTGAGACACGAAAGGGGTATCAGTCTGGGTCTGTTGGAAAGAGTGACTCAGCATCATTCCTGGCACTTACAACAGGTAGACACAGAATCCATAATCTTCCATCCACCCTTCTTTCAGCCTCAAATCAACTTCAAGACTCTGGCACCAGAAAGGACAAACTGGCCAAGCTAATGCCTATTCATTGCCTATTCTTTCCTCATCACAACTGTCTTCATACAGCAAAAAATTAATAAATTCAACTACATAAAAATTCAGATGCCTTTATGGAAGCAAATTCTACAAAGTCAGAGATAACAATAAAATGGTACACACTATTTGCAACACATACAGCAGACTAAAAAGTAATTTCCGTATTTTATAAAAAGCTCATACAAATCAATAAGACTAAATATGAACAAGCCAACCAAGAAATGGGCAAAGGATATGAAAGACAGTTCACATAAAAACAAATGCAAATAGCCATAAATGTATAAAGAGGTTTTCAACTTTCTCCTAATTAAAGACATGCAAATCTAAACAACGAGATGCCATTTTTCATGTATCAGATGGGCAAAAATCTAAAGAGTTTGGTAATACCCAGTGTTGTTGAGTGAATAAAGGAACAGATTCATTCATAGTGAGCATGTTACTGAATGTTATGTTTTAGTTGGGCATTGGGCAATATCAATGGTAATTGTAAACGTGTATACCCTTTGATCCATGGGTAAGGGTTTAATTCACAAATACATTCACAAAAGTATACCAGATTACAACTACAAAAATATTCCTTGCAACATTGTTTGTAAAAGGGGAAATTGGAAAGGGAGATAAATAGGATTGGTTATTCCAGTTATGGCATGTTCATATGACAGAATATTACGCAGCCATTTAAAAAGGATGTGCTAAATCATTTCCAATCTATTAGAAAAGCAAAGTATATAACAGTATGCACAAAATAGTCCTATTTGTGTGAATAAAAAAGAATATATATGCTAATTAATTCATGAAACATTTCTAAAAAGATTCACACAAAAAAAATTTTGAGAGTGCGATAGTCAGGAGTGAGAGAAAGCAATTTTACTTTTTTTCCCCATATGATGCTGCTGCTGCCGCTAAGTCGCTTCAGTTGTGTCCGACTGTGCGACCCCAGAGACAGCAGCCCACCAGGTTCCCCCATCCCTGGGGTTCTCCAGGCAAGAACACTGGAGTGGGTTGCCATTGCCTTCTCCAATGTATGAAATGAAAAGTGAAAGTGAAGTCACTCAGTCATGTCCGATTTTCCCATATACTTCTATTATATTCATGTTTTTTCCAGACATGGTTTGCATGTCTTGGTTTTATTTTTTTGAAAAGGTTTGCAGAAATCTCTCTAGAGTGTAATATTCTATTTACAAGTCTGTGTTCCTTATGAGTGTAAATTTGCTGGATAGGGTGGGCCCAGCAGAGGGTGTTTCTGTGTGGGACAGATGCCATGTGGTAATGCCAGACTGGTTTATGACATCACACAAGATGCTGGTGGTAGGCTCTGGGAAGCTGAGGTCTTCTGTGAACAAAGTAGAACAGAGACAGTGAAATATCTGAGTTAGTGTTGAAATTCCTCTGTACTTACAGACTAGTGGGAGATAGGAAAACCTGGATCACAGGGGTATACCTACATACATACATACATATATATATATATGCTTTCTCTCTAGCCCCCTAACTTCTGGCTAGTTCAGGTTAAAGTTTTAGGTCAGATTGCATTTGTAGAAGTTAAATGTGCCATCCATTATTGAATGAAAAGAGGGTTTTGTAGATGTCAGCTCTTAAGCACAATACCCCAAGCATGGAAGAGCATTCCTTTGACTTTGAATACATCCTGTGACTTGTTTCCCAAGTAGGAGTACTGGCCCATGCAGGGACAAAATAGAAGTCTGGTAATTGTAAGCGATTCTGCATAAGAATGGAATGAAGATACTTGGCGTCAGACCACTCTTTCCTGCAGTAACTGTCAGGAGGAAAAGTGTAACCCATCATGTCAGGGATCCACATCTTTCAGTCTTACAGCCAAAGAGTGTGGCCAAAGAATGAACATAAAAATTTCAAATAAAATAAAATTTTTTACTTCCAATTCTCATTCACTATGGCTATAATACACAGTTTGTGACAGTTCTTGAACTTAAACATGCATCAGAATCACCTGGAGAACATTTTATGAAGATTGCTGGACCCTCTCCCCAGAGTATCTGATTCAGTAGTTCTGAGAATTTGCATTTCTAGAAAGTTCCTAAGTGATGTTATTAGTCCTAGAATCACAGTTAGAGAACCACTGGTTTAAAGGACACTTCATCAATTTTTTCTCTCCCATCAACAACCCTTATGTTCCTTAGCTGTTCTCAGGATTTCTCTCTAAAACTTACCTAAATAGGATGTGGGAGGAAGGCTCAAGAGGAAGGGGATATATGTATACCTATGGCTGATCCATGTTGATGTATGGCAAAAACCAACACAGTACTGTGATTATCCTTCAATTAAAAATAAATTTTAAAAACTCACCAAAAAACCTATCTAAACCTAAACCTTGGTCATTCCTAAACCTTATACCTCTTTCCCTCTTTCCATTTTTCTGCTGTGTGCATGTGCCAAAGAACACATCTGGCCTCCCTGAAAGGGTGAGGAGAAGAACAAACTAAACAGGCAAAGCCAGACTCCACTTTCACAGATAGGGAGTGGACTGTGAACCCCCATGTGCTCATTTTCAGCTTCTCCTCTGACAAATGGACATTCACCTTCTCTTAGGGGCTGCATACCCATAGTATGCAGCAGCGGGTAGCTTTAGTCTCTGAGGCTGCCTGAGGCTGCCTAAATGTGGCGCCCACAGAGGGCCCTTGTGGCTTTATTCCCGGAAGGGAAATTTTGGCAAGAGTAGAGAAAAGCCGTCCAGAATGTTTGTTTTTTGTTTATTCGTGGGGCCTGGCTCCCTGCAGAATCCTCTCTGTGGTCTTTCCTGCTTCTCATTCTCTCACTACCAGGATCTGTCTTCTGCCTCCTCAGCTGGAGGCTCCAGGGGTCTGCCTTCTAGGGCAGGCGTCAGGCCACACTGGCAGGGATTATCCCAGAGGCGACAGGGGCTCCTGGGAAGATGGAAACTAGATAATTCTTTTATTGCAAGATAATAAGATCTTTCTTCTCTCCATTTTCCTAGTAGGAAGGAAAGAAGGAAGGAGGGAGAGAAGGGAAGAAGTGAAGGAAGAAAAGAAGGAAGGAGGGAGAGAAGGGAAGAAGTGAAGGAAGAAAAGAAGGAAGGAGGGAGAGAAAGAATCCAGTTTAGTTTATTTAGGCAATATGGTCTAACAAACCCTATTCAAAATGCCATCTTTCCACCTCCTCTGAGTGACATTAATCACCTATGTAGATATAGCTCTTGTGCAAATTCATAAGTACTTTTCTAGAAAGAGGGGAGACTCAAACCTGCAGTTAAAAGTGTGGTCTCTTAGAGCTGCTGCTGCTAAGTCGCTTCAGTCGTGTCCGACTCTGTGCGACCCCATAGACAGCAGCCCACCAGGCTTCCCTGTCCCTGGGATTCTCCACGCAAGAACACTGGAGTGGGTTGCCATTTCCTTCTCCAATGCATGAAAGTGAAAGTGAAGTTATGTCCGACTCCTAGTGATCCCATGGACTGCAGCCTACCAGGCTCCTCCATCCATGGGACCTTCCCGGCAAGAGTACTGGAGTGGGTTGCCATTGCCTTCTCTGTCCAGTTGCCAACTCAGTTGCCATCCATGAGCAGTGCTTCCTAAATATGGAACATATAGGAATCCCTTCCTATACCTTTGGTCTTGGTAAAATGCAGATGCTAGTTCAGGAGGTTCTGGGTGGGGCCTGAGGCTCTGCATTTCTAACAAGCTCCTAGGGGATGTTGATGCTTCTGGTCTGTGGACAGCACAATGTAGCAAGGTTGTATAGTGCTTAAAATTAGAAGCAACCTTAGAGATAAACTTGAACCCAGTCTTTTTACAAATAGGACACCTGGAGCCCTGAGTGGTCGCATGACTTCCCCAAGGCCACACAGCAGGTTAGTGGCAGAACCACTGTCCCCAGTTCAGTATTCTTTCTACTTCTCTAGGAAGGAAGCAAGGCAGGAATATGAAACAGGTGCCAGGCATGCTAGAAAGTAAACATTTAAAAGAAGTATCTGGACCTGGGGAAGCCAATATCAAGTCTGCTTTGCCAGTGGTCCCCAAGTTGGGACCCTGGACTGTGATCCTCTTCACTAAGGAGTTGGTTGCTACTGACCAGTCACCTAACAGTCACAGATTTGAGAAAAGCAAAACTGCTGGTGTTTTCCTGAGTCTTGGTTGGATCTGGTAAATTATGGTGGTTGTCACGTTAGGATCTTAAGTGCCTTTATGGTCCATCAGGGACCTCCTGGGGAGACAAAATTGCCTGGAATAACGGGGCTGTGCTAGGAAAGTTGCAATTCTCACCAGGGCAAACCCTTGGGAGAAAATCTAAGAAGAACTGAATGGTATACTAGAAACCCAGGGGAAGTTTGATTCCTGAGAGACTTTGTACCTCCTGAGCCCTTTCATTTTCATATTGCTCCTCTTCATTGTTTTGAAAATTGTCCAAGACACCTGGGAATCCTGCAATTGGAAATAAAATTTCCCAGGAGGGGAAACATTTGTTCTGTAGTGTTGATCAAACCAAACCACTGTGGCAAGCTGGGTCTCTACCAGAAAGAACCCTATATTGCATGTTTGAAAACCTACACTTCAGGCCTGATTTTACTACTCATCAGCCCTTGAGAGGATTAAGGAAAATGGTACATTCATTCATTCATTCACTGACCCATTTATTAATTCAGTCAATCCACAAACATTTATTGAGAACCAACTCATGTGCCAAAATTAAAACACAAACACACACACAAATCCTCTAGCTCTCAAGAGATTCATAGTCTAATATGGGAGATGGGTAAAGCAACAATTAGTTATAGCTATGAGAGGTACAGGAAGCATGGTGTTTAGAGCATAAAGGAGAAATAGTGACATCAGACTGGTTGGTGGGTAAAGGCTTCCTTGAAGAGATGATAGTTGAATTGGGTCTTGAGGGAAGAGTGGAAAGGATGGGATCATAGAAAGAAACTTCTAGGCAGAAAGATTACAAGTTTTTATGTGCAGTTGGATCACAGGGTTTGTGGTGGTGTGATGTGGGTAGAGCCAGGTCGTGAAGACCTTGTGTACTCAGCTGAGGCCCAGGTTCAATTAGATAAGGCTGTGACAAGAAATTTTATGTGGTTCTGTTCAGTTCAGTTCAGTCGCTCAGTCGTGTCCGACTCTTTGTGACCCCATGAATTGCACCATGCCAGGCCTCCCTGTCCATCACCAACTCCTGGAGTTCACCCAAACTCATGTTCATTGAGTCTGAGATGCCATCCAGCCATCTCATCCTATGTTGTCTCCTTCTCCTCCTTCACCCAATCCCTCCCTGCATCAGGGTCCTTTCCAATGAGTCAACTCTTTGCATGAGGTGGCCAAAGCATTGGAGTTTCACCTTTAGTATCAGTCCTTCCAATGAACACCCAGGACTGATCTCCTTTAGGAAGAACTGGTTGGACCTCCTTGCAGTCCAAGGGACTCTCAAGAGTCTTCTCCAATACCACAGTTCAAAAGCATCAATTCTTCGGTGCTCAGCTTTCTTCACAGTCCAACTCTCATATCCATACATGACCACAGGAAAAATCATAGCTTTGACTAGATGGAAATTTGTTGGCAAAGTAATATCTCTGCTTTTGAATATGCTATCTAGGTTGGTCATAACTTTCCTTACAAGAAATAAGCATCTTTTAATTTCATGGCTGCCATCACCATCTGCAGTGATTTTGGAGCCCCCCCCAAAAAAGTCTGACACTGTTTCCACTGTTTCCCCATCTATTTCCCATGAAGTGATGGGACCAGATGCCATGATTTTCGCTTTCTGAATATTGAACTTTAAGCCAACTTTTTCACTCTCCTCTTTCACTTTCATCAAGAGGCTTTTTAGTTCCTCTTCACTTTCTGCCATAAGGGTGGTGTCATCTGCATATCTGAGGTTATTAATATTTCTCCTGGCAATCTTGATTCCAGCTTGTGTTTCTTCCAGCCCNCTTTCACTTTCATCAAGAGGCTTTTTAGTTCCTCTTCACTTTCTGCCATAAGGGTGGTGTCATCTGCATATCTGAGGTTATTAATATTTCTCCTGGCAATCTTGATTCCAGCTTGTGTTTCTTCCAGCCCAGCATTTCTCATGATTTACTCTGCATATAAGTTAAATAAGCAGGGTGATAATATACAGCCTTGACGTACTCCTTTTCCTATTTGGAACCATTCTGTTGTTCCATGTCCAGTTCTAACTGTTGCTTCCTGACCTGCATACAGATTTCTCAAGAGGCAGGTCAGGTGGTCTGGTATTCCCATCTCTTTCAGGATTTTCCACAGTTTATTGTGATCCACACAGTCAAAAGCTTTGGCACAGTCAATAAAGCAGAAATAGATGTTTTTCTGGAACTCTCTTGCTTTTTCGATGATCCAGCAGATGTTGGCAATTTGATCTCTGGTTCCTCTGCCTTTTCTAAAACCAGCTTGAACATCTGGAAGTTCACAGTTCATGTATTGCTGAAGCCTGGCTTGGAGAATTTTGAGCATTACTTTACTAGCATGTGAGATGAGTGCAATTGTGCAGTAGTTTGAACATTCTTTGGCATTGCCTTTCTTTGGGATTGGAATGAAAACTGACCTTTTCCAGTCCTGTGGCCACTGCTGAGTTTTCCAAATATGCTGGCATATTGAGTGCAGCACTTTCACAGCATCATCTTTCAGGATTTGAAAGAACTCAACTGGAATTCCATCAGTGATTAGTTAATAATAATTATTACAGTCATAATTATATATATTAAACCTACTGCTATTATTTCATTCTCAGAAAACTAAGATCATGGCATCTTGTCCCACCACTTCATGGGAGATAGATGGGGAAACAGTGCAAACAGTGTCAGATTTTATTTTTGGGGGCTGCAAAATCACTGCGGATGGTGATTGCAGCCATGAAATTAAAAGGTGCTTACTCTGTGGAAGGAAAGTTATGACCAACCTAGATAGCATATTCAAAAGCAGAGATATTTCTTTGCCAATAAAAGTCCATCTAGTCAAGGCTATGGTTTTTCCAGTGGTCATGTATGGATGTGAGAGTTGGACTGTGAATAAAGCTGAGCACCGAAGAATTGATGCTTTTGAACTGTGGTGTTGGAGAAGACTCTTGAGAGTCCCTTGGACTGCAAGGAGGTCCAACCAGTCCATCCTAAAGGAGATCAGTCCTGGGTGTTCATTGGAAGGACTGATGCTAAGGCTGAAACTCCAGTACTTTGGCCACCTCATCTGAAGAGTTGACTCATTGGACAGGACTTTGATCCTGGGAGGAATTGGGGGCAGAAGGAGAAGAGGACGACAGAGGATGAGATGGCTGGATGGCATCACTGACTTGATGGACACGAGTCTGGGTGAACTCCAGGAGTTGGTGATGGACAGGCAGGCCTGGCATGCTGTCATTCATGGGTTCACAAAGAGTCGGACATGACTGAGCCACTGACCTGAACTGAACAGTAAATCTAAGAGAGGTAGGTATTGATATTGTAACTATTGTGCAGATATAAAATCTGAAGCTCAGGGAGGGCATGTAACTCAAAGCCATGCAGCTGGATGTCTGATACAGAGTGCTTGCTCTGAGCTTCATCAGATCCAGTGCACCCTTTCATATCAAATATTTTTAACCTTCCTTTATTATTATGAAATGAAGTTCAAACATAATACTCATTTAAAAGCATATTTTTAAAAATTATTTATTTTAATTGAAGGATAATTGCTTTACAACATTGTTTTGTTTTCTACCATATGTCAAAATGAATCAGCCAGAGGTGTATATATGTCCCTTCCCTCCTGAACCTCCCTCTCACATCCCACCCCATCCCACTCCTCTAGGCTGTTATAGAGCCCCGGTTTGAGTTCCCTGAGTCATACAGCGAATTCCCATTGGTTATATATTTTACATACGGTAGTGTATATGTTTCCATGTTACTCTCTCCATCTGTCCCACTCTCTCTTTCTCTTGCCTACCCCTGTGTTGATAAGTCTGTTCTTTGTGTCTGCATTTCCATTGCTGCCTTGCAAATAGGTTCATCAATATGATCTTTCTAGATTGCATATATATGTGTTAATATGCAACATTTGATTTTCTCTTTCTCACTTACTTCACTCTGCGTAATAAGCTCTAGGTTCATCACCTCATTAGAACTGACTCATATGTGGTCTGTTTTATGGCTGAGTAACATAATGTTCAATTAGATACATAATTTTTAAAATAATATAATATATATATTATAAACCTATAATATAAACAAAAAGAAAGATAATTTATAATAAAATAATTCAGAAAATGAAGATCATGGCATCTGGTCCCATCACTTCATGGGAAATAGGTGGGGAAACAGTGGAAACAGTGTCAGACTTTATTTTTGGGGGCTCTAAAATCACTGCAGATGGTGACTGCAGCCATGAAATTAAAAGACACTTACTCCTTGGAAGAAAAGTTATGACCAACCTAGATAGCATATTGAAAGACAGAGACATTACTTTGCCAACAAAGGTCCGTCTAGTCAAGGCTATGGTTTTTCCTGTGGTCTTGTATGGATGTGAGAGTTGGACTGTGAAGAAAGCTGAGCACCGAAGAATTGATGCTTTTGAACTGTGGTGTTGGAGAAGACTCTTGAGTCTTGGATCTTGACTCTTGACTCTTGGATCTCTGCAAGGAGATCCAACCAGTCCATTCTGAAGGAGATCAGCCCTGGGATTTCTTTGGAGGGAATGATGCTGAAGCTGAAACTCCAGTACTTTGGCCACCTCATGTGAAGAGGTGACTCATTGGAAAAGACTCTGATGCTGGAAGGGATTGGGGGCAGGATGAGAAGGGGACGACTGAGGATGAGATGGCTGGATGGCATCACTGACTCGATGGACATGAGCCTGAGTGAACTCCAGGAGTTGGTGGTGGACAGGGGAGGCCTGGCGTGCTGCAATTCATGGGGTCGCAGGGAGTCGAACATGACTGAGTGACTGAACTGAACCGAACTGAATACATATTTCAGTGTGGAAATACTCTAACCTGGGGGTTATAGAAGCATTATGAAGTAGTTGATGGTTGTATTATATGTAGAATCACCTTGAATGCAATAGCTATGGATGCAGACTGATATCTCTGTGTTGAAGGAATGAAGTAAAAATACTGTGAGCTGTGATGATGAGGTGAAGGTGAAGGTGAAGTCGCTCAGTCGTGTCCGACTCTTTGCGACCCCGTGGACTGTAACCTACTAGGCTTCTCCATCCATGGGATTCTCCAGGCAAGAATACTGGAGTGGATTGCCATTTCCTTCTCCAGGGGATCTTCCCGACCCAGGGATCGAACCCAGGTCTCCCGCATTGGAGGCAGACGCTTTAACCTCTGAGCCACCAGGGAAGCCCCAAGGGAACTAATATCCCGTAATGGTGAAACATCCTTGGTAAAGTACTGACTAACAAAAAGTGAAGTATTCTCTCAAAGACTGGTGTCAGAACTGAGATATGCACCCTGATCAGCTAATTCCAGAGTCTGAGCAAAAAATCCCTACATGGGGATGATTGCTTCATCATGGAGGTTATTTTATGTCTCAGTGGTGTCCAGGGTGGCTGGGAGGGGCCTGAAGAGACCCTTGGAAGGCAAGATTTGGTGCTGTTGAGCCCAGGGTTCCCAATGGAACTTGGGATAACAAGTTGGGCTGCTTGGCCTCTTTGACCTTTGCCACAGTTTTCCCAGTGGTTGGGATCTCTTCAGTTCTGGGTTATTGACTGAGAAGTTTTCCCAGTTCTTCAGTAGAGACTTCCTTTTTCTTTTTTCAGCTAAGCTATAGCAGGACTCTAACCTCATCTAGCAACAGATGGAATGTGTAACACTTCCCATTGGACTTAAAGAATTAAAACGAGAACAAGAGACTCTTCAGTCATTTTTACAAGTATTTGCCAACCCCCCTTTTTTTTTTGTTGTTGTTGTTGTTATATATCTTTGTTGACAAACGATGCCAAACCTTAGTGGCCTAAGACAACAATAATTGAGTATTTTTCAAGATCTTATGGGAGGTTATTCTGCTTCACATGATGTTGGCTAGGGCACTCAGATGCTAGTAAGTTATAAGGGACTGTTTATCCTTTTATGTGAGCCCTTCTACATGGCTTCTTGGGCACCCTCGCAGCATGACTGCTAGATTCCTAGAAGGTCTCTAAGAGGCCAAAGTAGAAGTTGTAGGTCCTTTTAAAGGCACAGCTTCAGGGGTTACACAATCTCATTTTAGCAGCATTCTTGTGGTCAAAAGAAGTCAGGGGGCTACTCCGGATTTAAGGGGAAGCTAAAGCGAGTTCATTTTTTTGATGATAAATTGCAGAGAATTTATGGCCATCTTTACTCTAAAACCTACTCTGTTCAAGGCACAGTGATAGGTTCTTGGGGTTATTAATGGTGAGCGAAATCAGACATAATCTTTGCTCTCCTGAGTTTGTAGTCTAGTGGCAGAAGAAAGAAATCAAATAACCACACACACACTTGCATAAATCAAAGGGCTATGTACGGATGTATCTGATGCTGTAAGAACATAAAAACAGAACAAAGTCATAACTAAGAAAGTCAGAGAAGACTTATATGATAAATTAGCACTCAAGCTGAGATCTGCAGAATCAGTGAAGGAATAAAAGTTGTTTATATGCCTGCTGCTGCTGCTGCTAAGTCGCTTCAGCTGTGTCCGACTCTGTGTGACCCCATAGATGGCAGCCCACCAGGCTCCACCATCCCTGGGATTCTTCAGGCAAGAACACTGGAGTGGGTTGCCATTTCCTTCTCCAATGCAGGAAAGTGAAAAGTGAAAGTGAAGTTGCTTAGTCGTGTCTGACTCTTCGCGACCCCATGGACTGCAGCCTACCAGGCTCCTCTGCTCATGGGGTTTTCCAGGCAAGAGTACTGGACTGGTTTGCCATTTCCTTCTCCAATGCATGGCATATGGTAATTTCTCAACTAATATTTGCTGAATGAATGAGTGAGGGACAAGTGCCAAGTCTCTGTGTCAGGAAAACCAATGTTGCTATAGAATGGAGAAGATGGAAGGTGTGGTATGAGAGAAGGCCTGAGGAGGACAGACCATTGTAGACCCTTGAAGCTGTGTTGAGGACTTGGGTCTTCACCTCAGAGTAATGGATTTTCAGCTGGGACAAGTTGACCTAATCAGGGCTTTGGGCTTTGAGAAGGTCATTTTGACTGGAATATGGAGAATCAAATAGTTTGGAGGGGTAGGTGGTAAGTGGGAGGAGCAGAGAAGAGGGATAAAGGGAGGATGGTTAGGATGTAGAGTTAGAGAAAACTGAGGCGCTTATTAAGACTGTGGGAAGAAAATGGTTCTGAACTGGTGGCCAGTTCCTCTTCCATTACCTCCTCCTGCCCTGGGAGCCTATGGTAGGCTCCATGGGAACATATAGGTAGTCTGGACCAACCAAAAAGCTCTGAGCCCTGGAAAGCAGTTTGTGGCAGACTCAGAGAGCATCACAGAAGAGGCAAACACAACTTGTCTTCACCCCCAGAGCTGCAGTTCAGGCTGGGGCACCATCTCTCACCTCAGGCTGCAAAGGAGGAATATTGATTTCTGCAGCTGAGACTGCAATTGGGCATTTGCTTTCACTTGCGAGTCTCTCCTCGCTTTTACCTTGGGTGCAGTGAACCCATGGGTGTGGAGATCGATGGCTGTGAACAGGATGAGGTCGAGGAGAGCAGGGTTCTTTACTCAAGTGCGTGCTGTTCCAAGGTGGTGCGTGCATCACTGTCAACTCCCTGAGATACAGGAGCCACAGAAACAAAGGCCACACATCTAGCATTTTCCATCAGTGGCATGGTGAGAGTATTGTTTCTAACTGTTTTATTGTGGAAAATTTCAAATTTGTTAAAAAAATAAGAACAGTATCATGAAGCCCACCATCAGATCCATCATTTCACAGCCTGTCTCCTCTGTATCATTTGGAGGCAATCCTAGGCAGCATTTAACTTCATCTATAAATATCTTATATTTAAAAAAAAAATATAAGGGCTCTTTAATCTAAAAAATAAGTTTAGAAATATTAACAGTTAGAAATATCATATTTGTAATTATATATTATGATGCATTAAGGTGACTGACATCATCAAATAATTGATGTTTGTGCAGTTTTCCATGTTTTATTTTAAAAGTTTCTGTTGTTTAATTTGTTCACTGAATCAGAATCCAAATAAAGTTCACACATTGTGATTGATTATTATGCCTTTTAGGTCCCTTGTAATCTATAAGCTTTTCCCTTTATTGGTCTCTTTTTAAAATTTTTTCTTGCAAACATTTTGTAGAAGAAAATGAGTGGGTGTCATGTAGAGTTTCTCCCACCTTGATCTTACTGATGACATCTCTGTGGTGGCATTTTACAGATTCCTTGTCCCTTGTGCCTACTATAAACTGGTAGTTGGATGTTGAAGTTTGATTGCATTCATAATCAGTTTTTTTGGGGGACTGCGGCTTCATTGGTGATGCTCTCTTCTTCTGTCAGTGTCTCTCTGTCAGATTGTCTCTCTGCAGTAGGAGTAATCATTGATCATTGCTCAGATCCTTTAATTTGTATTGCAAAATGGCATGGACTAATTCCATATTTCATCTTTTTTTTTTTTAAATTAGCTAGAATACCTCTCTGCAGAGAAAATTTCCCTTGTTAACTGTTTGGTTATGCTGGGGCATAGTTCTTAGAGAAAAATATAATTAATACTCAATTATTTTCCTTTATTTACCAGTTTTCTAAATAATATGTTGGTACCACAGCAACCACTATGAGTGATTAATGAGTGTTTTAAAGATCATAAATTTAAATATATTAGATATGATTTGTTGGTTAGCCACTCAAATTATTCCATCTTGGCTGATGGGAGTCTCTTCAAGTTGGCTCTTAAATCCTTTTGGTATAATCGTCATAATCTTTGATAGCTCCTTTGCTTTCTGGTATGACAAATTTTCCAGGCTCATTTTGTACATTTCCTGCCGCAGACATGAAATCTGTCATTTCTCCAAGAAGCCTTGATTTCTTTTTGTGAGAAATGGTGTTTAGAGATAGTAATCTAGGCACAAGAAGTGCTCAGTGCTTCTGCATTGTTTTTAGGCCTTTTCTGTGGCTAGAATGAGGAAATATGTATCATACTGATATATATCGTACAGATAGCTTTTATTCAAATTCGGCATTACAGGGCTTTTACTCACTACCATCTATCTTCCACCTGTCTTACCTTTCTCCCATGTTGAAAATCTTGATTTTCTATATTAATACAAAATTATTCTTTGACTCATCTCACAATAGTCTTGAAATTACAATACCAACACTACCACCATCAATACAATTACTAAAAACAACTTTTTTTCCCCAGTTTCCTTTGTCCTTAGAATGTATCCTAGTGAAGATGTGCGTTCAATTAACTGTGCTTTGAATAGTTCTTTCTGTGATCATACGAACAATTGGTTACATATTTAAAAATCTTTGCTTCATTTACCTTGAATTTTGTACTTTGTACAACAAGATATATTGTTTTTGAAAGTCCCTGCCACCTATTTCCTTCCTTCTTGCTATAAGTAACAACTTAAAAATTTTATGATTTATCTTTATATTACATAGATATTGATACAGAGACATGTAATGTTTAATGTGTCCAAGTTGTACTTGCATTTCTCCTTTCTCAGATTAATTTTATTAATATACATTAATGTGTATGATTACATATTATTTATCACTTTTTAAGCTTTATAATATGTCCTGAATCACAAAAAAATCATATCCCATCTATGCCTCCTATGTGAACTTGGGCATGTATCTTAAGCTGTCTGAGCCTCATTTTTCTCATCTGTAAGATCAGAGCAAATACAGGAGTGTCTGACTCTTTTGCAACCCCATGGACTGTAGCCTTCCAGGCTTCTCTGTCTATGGAATTTTCCAGGCAAGAACATTGGAGTGGGTTGCCATTTCCTCCTCCAGGGGATCTCCCCTCTCCAGGGATCGAACTCAGGTCTCACACATTGCTGGCAGAGTCTTTACCGACTGAGCCACCAGGGAAACAAGAACAATAACACCCACCTTCAAGTTGCTGTGAAAGTTACACATATATGTAAGTATCAGCACAGCATGTGACACATAGCAGGTGCTCAGTGTAGTACCTCTAGTGGTTTTAGAGATGTTATATTTAGCAGTTCTTACACACCACCCATTTCCTGAGATCATCATTCCCCATCAGTATCCCACAGTGAAGCTTAAGAGGGGTGGATGGGCAATTTGAGAGTCACTGAATAAAGATTCAAGGAATTAGAATGTTAGTACTAGCAAGAGCCCTGAGAGAGCTCAGCCTCTATCCTGCTTATTTTTCAGAGGGATAGATCTAGAGACCTTGAGAGGGCAAATGATTTGCCTAAGGCTACAAACCAGAATGGTAAAAGTCTTCTGGTGATGCCCAGCCCAACTCTTTTTCAAGGTAACTTTTCTCTAAAACAAAGTCCATCTTTTGCAGTTGGTAGAAGTTTCTCTGCACATTCCTGCATTCTCTCGGCAAAGGGAAAAACCGGGTGACGGATGGGTCAGGGAAACTATGCCCTGAAGAGAGTCTCCTCCCTCCCTTGGTATGTAAACACAGTAACAGGACTGGGCTGATTCCTATCTCAGAGCAGTGGCTCATGAGTACATCCAGTTGGGGACTGTGGTAATGATAAGGAAGTTCATGGAACAGTCCCTTATCCTCAGGAGGCTTTAAAGCAATTAAAACAACTCTAAGTTCACTTAAAAACCAAACATGGGCTGTAACAATGTGTGTCAGTGCTTAAAACAAGAATGCATTTTAATAGCATTGTTTTATTTTCATTACCTCAACCTTTGGGGATTATAACTGTTATTACTTCTGTTGTATGTACATGGAAACTAAGATTTCAGTAGCTTTTGTGACTTTCCCAAAGTTACACAGCTAATGAGCAGAAAAGCTGGGTTTGGATTCAGGTCTGTAACTCCCACTCCCAGGCTCTTCATCAGATGCTCACAAGGTGTTGATGCTGTTCCACTCTAATCTGTTTCTGAGGTTATTTGTTTAGGGACAAAGAAAGATGAAACAGAAGGGATATATTCTGAAACAATTTGAAGGCACTTGATAATTAATTAACTCAGCCATTCATTCCTTCATCTGTTTCTTCACTGTCTTAAGAGTTTGGACTCTAAGGCCAGACTGCCTGGTTTTAAATCCTGCCTTTACCACTTCCTAGCGACTGAGTGACTTCACTTTCACTTTTCACTTTCATGCATTGGAGAAGGAAATGGCAAGCCACTCCAGTGTTCTTGCCTGGAGAATCCCAGGGACGGGGGAGCCTAGTGGGCTGCCGTCTATGGGGTCACACAGAGTCAGACACGACTGAAGTGACTTAGCAGCTTAGCAGCAGCTAAGTGGGTGGCTTCCCTTCTCTGTGCCTCAATTTTTTCATCAATATACTGGGAATAATAGTGCCTACTTTATGAGTTGTTGAATTCATTTGTAAAATCATTTAGAACTACTGCTCCATACTAAGAACCTTACAATCATCCTTATGTTGTTCCTGCTGCCAAGAGATGTGTTTGGTGGTCTGTGTTTCAACGAAAAATCAGGAGTCCTGGGATCTGGTTTAGCTCTGCTCCCAAGAGCCATGTGACCAGGGGCAGGTTATTTGTCACCTGAGAACCTCAATTTTTTTTACCTGCAAAAGGAAGGGCTTTGACTCTATAATCTCAAGTCTTTCTACCTTCAAGTTTCAAGTTCTGAGGGGTCCTCCCTCTCTTTTCATCACAAATATGGGAACCCATCTTAATAGCATAGTCTTTATAGCTGGAAGCTCATTTAAAAAATGATCCTTACTTCACTCTGTATAATAGGCTCCAGTTTCATCCACCTCATTAGAACTGATTCAAATGTATTCTTTTTAATGGCTGAGTAATACTCCATTGTGTATATGTACCACAGCTTTCTTATCCATTCATCTGCTGATGGACATCTAAGTTGTTTCCGTGTCCTGGCTATTATAAACAGTGCTGCAATGAATATTGGGGTACATGTGTCTCTTTCAATTCTGGTTTCTTTGGTGTGTATGCCCAGCAGTGGGATTGCTGGGTCATAAGGCAGTTCTATTTGCAATTTTTTAAGGAATCTCCACACTGTTCTCCAGAAACTGGAGCCTATTATATAGAGTGAAGTAAACCAGAAAGAAAAACTCCAATACAGTATTCTAACACATATATATGGAATTTAGAAAGATGGTAATGATAACTCTGTATGAGAGATAGCAAAAGAGACACAGATGTATAGAATGGACTTTTGGACTCTGTGGGAGAGGGAGAGGGAGAGGGAGCGGGTGGGATGATTTGGCAGAATGGCATTGTAACATGTATACTATCATGTAAGAAATGAGTTGCCAGTCTAGGTTCGATACAGGATACAGGAGGCTTGGGGCTGGTGCACGGGGATGATCCAGAGAGATGATATGGGGTGAGAGGTGGGAGGGGGGTTCAGGGTTGGGAACTCATGTACACCCGTGGTGGATTCATGTCAATGTATGACAAAACCAATACAGTATTGTAAAGCAAAATAAAGTAAAAATAAAAATTTAAATTAAAAAAAGCAAAAAAAAAAAAGAGATCCCTTTTCACTCTTAACAAATCAGGAAAGAGAGGCTGATGCCTTTTCTTTTTTTCCTAGTCTTTCCTTCTCCTTTTAAAAAATTGAACTATAGTTGCTGTTGACTGTCTTCCCTGTGTTGTACAATATTGCCTTGTAGCTTTTCTTATACCTAATAGTTTATACCTCTTACTCCCCAACCTGTATGCTGGCCCTCTGCTGCCTCCCTCTCCCCCCTGATAACCACTAGCTTGTTCTTTGTATCTGTGAATCTGCTTCTTTTTTGTTATTTTCACTAGCTTGTTGTATGTTTTAGATTCCACATGTAAGTGATATCATACGATATTTGTCTTTGTCTGTCTGACTTGCTGCACTTCACATAATGCCCTCCAAATCCATCCATGTTGCTGCACGTGGTAAAATTTTATTCTTTTTTATGGCTGAATAGAAGAAATGGAAGCTTGTACCATTTCTACATGTGCGTCTCTAAGTGGGATCCTTAGACCATCCACTTTAGAACCACCTGGGTTGCTGTTAGAAATACAGATGCCTGGGCTTCAACATACCCAGTGAGGCAGAACTTCTGGAGGTGGAGCCTGGATAATTGCCTGTTTAATAAGGATTCCAAGTGACTCCTATGGCAACTCATGTTTGAGAACTACTGAAGAAGGGGAGAGATGAAAAAGAGTGCCAACTTTGCATCAGATAAACTATAATAAGGTTCTCAAACTTGAATGTGCACTTAGGTTAGTTGAGGATCTAGTTTAAAAGTGCAGATTCAGATTCAGGAAGACTGAAGTGGGGCCCAAGAGTCTGCATTTCTTACAAACTTCCAGGTGAGGCTGAAGCTGCTGGTGCACAAACCAATTTTAGTAGCTAGACTTCCTAGCTCCATTCATGAGTTGTGTGACTTAGGGAAAGTACCTAATTTCTCTCAGCTCCAGATTCTTTATAAAGGGGGAGAAAGAAGTGCTTACATCAGGGGTTTGTTAGCTGAATTACATAAATAATATATATATATACCGCTGTTTATCACAGCACCGAGCATGTCAGCAATTATAAAAGGTGCATCTCTAGCTCTATCTGTGTATCTATGTATCTGAATATTATAATAACAAAAGTTCCATTGATTTAATCTCTTTAGGGAAGGAGATGCCTGAGACATGCACTTTATTTTATTTTATTTTTATTTTTTTTGTTGATTTACAGTCATGTGTCTCATTGTATTTTTTTTTTAATTTTATTTTTACTTTATTTTACTTTACAATACCGTATTGGTTTTGCCATACATTGACATGAAT
>SJYT01043597.1:0-31537 GCA_006410635.1 Cephalophus harveyi
TATGACCAGTGCATTTTCTTGGCAAAACTCTATTAGTCTTTGCCCTGCTTCATTCCGCATTCCAAGGCCAAATTTGCCTGTTACTCCAGGTGTTTCTTGACTTCCTACTTTAGCATTCCAGTCCCCTATAATGAAAAGGACATCTTTTTTGGGTGTTAGTTCTAAAAGGTCTTGTAGGTCTTCATAGAACCATTCAACTTCAGCTTCTTCAGCATTACTGGTTGGGGCATAGACTTGGATTACCGTGATATTGAATGGTTTGCCTTGGAAACAAACAGAGATCATACTGTCATTTTTGAGATTGCATCCAAGTACTGCATTTCAGACTTTTTTGTTGACCATGATGGCTACTCCATTTCTTCTGAGGGATTCCTGCCCGCAGTAGTAGATATAATGGTCATCTGAGTTAAATTCACCCATTCCAGTCCATTTTAGTTCGCTGATTCCTAGAATGTCAACGTTCACTCTTGCCATCTCTTGTTTGACCACTTCCAATTTGCCTTGATTCATGGACCTGACATTCCAGGTTCCTATGCAATATTGCTCTTTACAGCATCGGACCTTGCTTCTATCACCAGTCACATCCACAGCTGGGTATTGTTTTTGCTTTGGCTCCATCCCTTCATTCTCTCTGGAGTTATTTCTCCACTGATCTCCAGTAGCATATTGGGCACCTACTGACCTGGGGAGTTCCTCTTTTAGTATCCTATTATTTTGCCTTTTCATACAATTCATGGGGTTCTCAAGGCACTGAGGGCCAATTGTATAACAGGTGCACTTTATAAGTGTCAGGAACTCTACCTTGGCAGGGGGGCAATATCAAGGTGGAGGTTGGAGTGAAATCACATGAGGAAGAGACTGTGGTGCTAAAGTTATTTTCAGATAACAAAGGGAATTGGCAATAGACTTTCTTACTCACTTTCTCTAAGCAGAAGCTTGTACAAGGACTTTACATGCTGCTTAAAGATCTACCCTTTTGATTTGAAGAACTGAGGACACAAACTTGTTGATAGTTCCTCCCACTGACATTCAATTCAGTTCAGTCACTCAGTTGTGTCCGACTGTTTGCGACCCCATGAATCGCAGCACCCCAGGCCTCCCTGTCCAGCACTAACTCCCAGAGTTTACCCAAACTCATGTCCATCGAGTTGGTGATGCCATCTAACCATCTTCTCCTCCTGCCTTCAATCTTTCCCAGCATCAGGGTCTTTTCAAATGAGTCAGCTCTCCGCATCAGGTGGCCAAAATATTGGAGTTTCAGATTCAATATCACTCCTTCCAATGAACACATGGAGCTGATCTCCTTTAGGAGGGACTGGTTGGATCTCCTTGCAGTCCAAGGGACTCTCAAGAGTCTTCTTCAACACCACAGTTCAAAAGCATCAATTCTTCTGCACTCAGCCTTCTTTATAGTCCAACTCTAACATCCATACATGACTACTGGAAAAAACCATAGCCTTGACTAGATGGACCTTTGTTGACAAAGTAATGTCTTTGCTTTTTAATATGCTGTCTAGGTTGGTCATAACTTTTCTTCCAAAGAGTAAGTGTCTTTTAATTTCACGGCTGCAGTCACCATCTGCAGTGATTTTGGAGCCCCCAAAATAAAGTCTGTCACTGTTTTCACTGTTTCCCCATCTATTTGCCATGAAGTGATGGGACCAGATACCATGATCTTCGTTTTCTGAATGTTGAGCTTTAAGCCAACTTTTCCACTCTCCTCTTTCACTTTCATCAAGAGGCTCTTGAGTTCTTCTTCACTTTCTGCCATAAGGGTGGTGTCATCTACATATCTGAGGTTATTGATATTTTTCCTGGCAATCTTGATTCCAGCTTGTGCTTCTTCCAGCCCAGCGTTTCTCATGATGTACTCTGCATATAAGTTAAATAAGCAGGGTGACAATATACAGCCTTGACGTACTCCTTTTCCTATTTGGAACCAGTCTGTTATTCCATGTCCAGTTCTAACTGTTGCTTCCTGACCTGCATAGAGGTTTCTCAAGAGGCAGGTCAGGTGGTCTGGTATTCCCATCTCTTTCAGAATTTTCCACAGTTTATTGTGACCCACACAGTCAAAGGCTTCGGCATAGTCAATAAAGCAGAGTTCCAGTTTTTCTGGAATTCTCTTGCTTTTTCTATGATCCAGTGAATGTTGGCAATTTGATCTCTGGTTCCTCTACCTTTTTTTTTTAAATTAGAAGTGATTATTAAATATACCCATAGGGCAATGATTAGGTGAAGAGAGCACAGCAGATGGGTGAACAAAGTTTTGGGCTGAAAATTGTCTAGAAGAGTGAACAGAGCTTATTAAAAAGGAAATCTAAACCTGTGGGGAGTGGGGATGTCAATGAGAAGCTAGGTGAGACACTGAACAGAATCCTGGGAACCTCAGGAAATGATGCCACATGCCATGGAAGGCAGTAGTACCAGCTACAACTAAGTGGATATTGCCCAAATCTGTAGATGAAACAGTTGGACCCAGTGTATACTCCCCATTCCAAGCAGAGAGAGGACCATTCCTTATCCAACTCAGCAGGAGACTAGGAGTTGACAATGTAAATGAAAGTCGCTCAGTTGTGTCTGACTCTTTGCGAACCCATGGACTATGCAGTCCATGGAATTCTCTAGGTCAGAATATTGGAGGGGGTAGCGTTTCCCTTCTCCAGGGGATCTTCCCAACCCAGGGATCAAACCCAGGTCTCCTGCATTGCAGGTGTACTTTTTACCATCTGAGCCACAAGGGAAGCCCAAGTATACTGGAGTGAGTAGCCTATCCCTTCTCCAGGGGATCTTCCTGACCCAGGAATCGAACTGGGGTCTCCTGCATTTCAGGCGGATTCTTTACCAACTGAGTTATGAGGGAAGCCCTGATTTTATGTAAGAGTTGAATCAAAACAGTTCCAGATAGAAGAGTTAAAACAAAGAGGCGTTGTGGAGGTTGGGGGAAGAGATGCACTCAGTATTGTAATAAAAAGGGATTAGGTAAAAATTTACAGTCCTTTGCATTGCTGGGCTCTAAGACTACCAGCAGCTAAGGCTACATCTTTGACTCATCTTCCTCCCACCACAAGGATGGATAAATTTTTTGCACAAAATCTTAAAGAAACAGAGGAGCCTCAAACTAAAGAGCCCATTAATTAACATATCTCACCCTCCCATGCAGCACTTCCAACAGCTTTCTGGAGCCTTATATTTACAAATGGACAAAAGACATTTGAGAAAAGCCTCCAATGTGAAAGGCAGAACCCGAACAGATAGAAACAAAAGTCAAGAAATAATGCAAGAAGAAAACAAACAGAAGAAGGAAAAAATTATAATTAAGAGGCAGCTCACATGGATGGGAATATGAAGCCAAGGAATAGGATAAGTTTTACCTCCTCATTTCACCATAAGAACCTAAATTTTTTCTCTTAGTAGAAGACTGTCATCCTACAAGCTCAGAGAGATAGGCCAAGTAACAGATGGAGGTCACAAAAGTAAATTCCAAGTTTCTTCATGTCTTTGCATGCCCATCTCCACTGCCATATTCCAAGTCAGCATCATCTCTCACCTGGACCATGACAATAGCCCCCTAAAATCCAAAGTTCTCCCTGCTTCAGACTCATCTCTGTCAAACAACTGTACATAGAATACTGATATGATCTTTAAAAAACAATGAATCTAACCCTTTCAGGACCCCAATTAAACACTCTCAAGGGCTTCCTATTGAACCAGACATATAAGTCCAATCCCCTTGCACTGGCCAACAAGGTCTTGTATCTGGTCTGTCTGCTTCTTCAGTCTCATCTCCTCCCACTCCACTTGCCTTCTACCCATTCTTTCTCCTTTCCCACTTGCCAATCACACCTAGTTCTTTCTGTTCTTGGAACATAAGTTTCTTCTCACATCCATTTGTTCTGCCTATATATTTGTTCCTATATATCTCTACTTGTATTGTTTGTTTATTGTCTGTCTCTTTCCCATATAATAGACACTCTGTGAGATCAAGCAGCACGATTATCTTGCTTACCACTCATATTAGCATCTGGAAGAGTCCCTTACATGTAGGGTGTACCCAGTAAATATTTATTGAATAAGTAAAATTGTAGTTTAAAAGTCTCCAAGTTTCTCAGACTTGTGTACACAGCGGGGGAAGAATGCGGGACAAACTGAGAGAGTAGCACTGACNAGCACGATTATCTTGTTTACCACTCATATTAGCATCTGGAAGAGTCCCTTACATGTAGGGTGTACCCAGTAAATATTTATTGAATAAGTAAAATTGTAGTTTAAAAGTCTCCAAGTTTCTCAGACTTGTGTACACAGCGGGGGAAGAATGCGGGACAAACTGAGAGAGTAGCACTGACATACGTACACTACCATGTGCAAAATATAGCTAGTGGGAAGCAGCCATATAGCACAGGGAATTCAGCTCGGTGCTCTATGATGTCCTAGATGGGTGGGATGGGGTGGAAGGGAGGCTCAAGAGGGAGGGAGTATATGCTTACTTATAGCTGATTTCCTGGTGGCTCAGATGGTGAAAAATCTGCATGCAATGCAGGAGACTTGGGTTCGATCCCTGGTCTGGGATGATACCCTGGAGAAGCGAACAGCTACCCACTCCAGTATCCTGGCCTGGAGAATTCCATGGACTGTATAGTCCGTGGGATCCCCAAAGAGTCATACACAACTGAGTGACTTTCACTTTCTGGGAAGATCTCTCATGCCACAGAGCAACTAAGCCCGAGTGACTGTGCTATAGTGCCTGGGAGCCAAAACTGCTGAGCCCCCAAGCTGCAACTATTGAAGCCCCGTGCCCTAGAGCTCATGCTCCACAACAGGAGAAGCCACCACAGTGAGAAACATGCACACCACAACTAGGCAGCAGCCCTTGCTCACTGAAAGTAGAGAAAAGCCTGCACAGCAATGAAGATCCAGTATAAGCAAAGATAAATAAAAATTTTTAAAAACTCCCTATTTAGTGGGTATAGAAGTATAGAAGAACATACCTCACAGGATAATAAAGGCCATATATGACAGACCTACAGCTATTGATAACATTCTCAACAATGCAAATTAAAAACCACATTGAGGTATCATTTCACATCTGTCAGAATGGCTAGCACCTAAAAGAACACAAATGAGAAATGAGAAAAGAGAACTCTCATACACCGTTGGTGGGAATGTAAACTGGTGCATTTACTGTGGAAAAGAGTATGAAGTTTTATAAAAACACTAAACATAAAACTACCACGCTAGCCAGTTCAGTCATGTCCGACTGTATGTGACCCTATGGACAGTAGGGAGTAGCCTGCCAGGCTCCTCTGTCCATGGTATTCTCCAGGCGAGAATACTGGAGTGGGTTACTATGCCCTCCTCCAGGAGATCTTCCAGCCCAGGGATCAAACTGACATCTCCTGTGGCTCCTGCATTGTAGGTGGATTCTTTACCACTGAGAAACCGGGGAAGCCCCAAACTACCATATGACCCAGTTATTCTGCTCCTGGGTATATATCTACCAGAAACAAAAGTACTAATTTGAAACAATAAATGCACCTCATGTTCACAGCAGCATTATTTATATTTGCCGAGATATGGAAAGAAACTAAGTGTCCATCAACAGATGAATAAAGAAAATGTGGGTATGCTGTTTCAAAGGTAGAGGCGAAATGGTCTAAGATGAAAACATACTGAACCATTAATTCCATCNTTTGAAACAATAAATGCGCCTCATGTTCACAGCAGCATTATTTATATTTGCCGAGATATGGAAAGAAACTAAGTGTCCATCAACAGATGAATAAAGAAAATGTGGGTATGCTGTTTCAAAGGTAGAGGCGAAATGGTCTAAGATGAAAACATACTGAACCATTAATTCCATCCAGAGATAAAAACTATATTGATTTTAGGGTCAACATTTGCCTTGACCCAAATGTATTCCTTCACAGAACATTCTGTAGTGATGAATGCTCACTGATGGAACTTAGGGGAATAAAGGATGTCTCCTTTTCTGGTAGGTGAAGCTGAGGACATCAAACTGTTCTTAAGCACACACAGGACCCAGCTCATAGTCAGTGTTCAATAAATATTTATTCAATGAGCTAATTATTTCTGAGAATACTGAAATGACATCCAGGCACAGGCTGTGAACTCTTAACACTGCCAGTCATAGCACTTCAATGTGGAAAGACACCAGCACGAAATACAGTTCTACAAATGACTCTGAACTGTTCAGAAGGTATTTATTCTTAATGAGATGTCCAAAATGTACAGTTGACTCTTATCCACATTTATCTAATTATTCATTTCTTCCAAGCAAGTTGTATTACATAGTAGGGTAAGAGAAAGAAATACTGTCAGGCCATCTACAAAATCCTGTTCTTTAAATGAATATTGAAATAGTTCAGTCTTACTAACAAAGCAAGACCCTTTCCAAAAATTGTATAATATATATAGGGTTTGGGAAGCACAACTCCATCTGGAAGTAATTAACCACATAAAGAGAACATACTTGGCTTGTCATTTCTGGTTAAGGATGAAGTGTCTCAGTCTCCTGGTTGTGGTTATTTTTCCTTCTTAGAGAACAGTTAATGTATAAAACAGCATACTTTTCTACTCTATTAATCATTCAGCCAATCTTTATACCTAAGAAATATTTGTGGGGATTTACATCCTGGAAATATTCTAAAGAATATTTTAAATGTTTTAATTTCACTTCAGTTATTTTATAAGTTACAATCCCTCCAAAGTTACAAATTAAAATTGACTACTTAAAATTTTGATATAAACCAGATTCTTTTGCCTGAGCATTTTTCTTTTGTCATTTAAATAACCATGAGTACATCCTTTACCTCATGAAAGAGTAACTAATTTTTCCCACAGATTGGCTAAATTGAGTTCTGAACCAACTTGAGTGGCTGGTACCCTTGAAGCTGATTAGTAAAACAAAGTATTCAACCTAACAGAGGAGTTGATTTAAACCAATAAAGAGCAGGAAACTGGGAGCTGAAGGTGAACCCAGCTCCTGACATGGCCCATTGTTTTCTGGCACACTAAGGCACTCATCACATTAAGTGACCTCATATCTCATCTGGACTAAATACCAAAGCTGAATGCATCTATTTGAGGCAGATGTAGCCTCATCCTCGAATTTCCAGATCTAAATCACTGTTGTCCTTTCTCATTTATTTTCTAAATTGGCAGCTTTTATAAGAGTAACTGAAGAAAAACAGGTTTCGTATGGAGGAGGCAGCTGGGAGACTGGTATATCTTCCTCAATTGTGTAGAAGAGAATCTTTGAAGTTTAAATTTAGCAAACATAAACCCTGAATATTAACGATGTCCTATGAAAGAGACTAAATTTACAAATAAAGCCTAAGTGGATGGGAGGAAGCCAAGCTCACAGATCTTCAAGCTATAGTTACTCAGTTATAGCATCAAAACACTACACGAAAGTGTTTTAAGTCAGACAATTTTAGAATCTACTCATAATTTTGACACTGACTCTAATACTTAACTTCCATCGAACTCCCCCACCATTTTCAAAACCTTCCGATTGCAGACCAAATTCCATACTCAGACACAGAACTAAACCAGGATTAAAAAAAAAAAAACAAATAAAGCAAAACAAATTCCCATGTTTAAGGAAATAAAAGCCAGTTTAGGGTGATTGGGGAGCTATAAGGGATCCTTAAAGTGGATAGATCTCATGTGATCCATTTGAAAATAGTCATACTTAAGGGATATTTTTTTTCTTTCTTTCCTCTAAGTTACTTTATTGTAAGAATACAGGATATAGTACACTTTCTTGTTTTTTAGTAGCTAAGTTGTGTCCAACTCTCTTGCAACCCCATGGACTGTAGCCCACCAAACCTGTCCAGGGGATTTCCCAGGCAAGAATACTGGAGTGGGTTGCCATTTCCTTCTCCAGGGGATCTTTCCAATTCAGGGATTAAACCTGGGTCTGCTTCATTGGCAGGTAGGTTCTTTACGGCTGAGCCACCAGGGAAGCCCTATAGTATATATAGCAAACAAAATGTGTGTTAATTGCCTGTTCATGATATCGGTAAGGCTTCTGGTCAACAGTTTGTTAGTAGTTAAATTTTGTGGGGAATCATAAATTACATGTGAATTTATTTTTTTGGCCTCACCATATGTGAGATCTTTAGTTCCCTGATCAAGGATGATCCTGCAGTGAAAGTCTTAACCACTAGATCCCCAGGAAGTCCCTACATTTGGATTTTTGACTATGCAAGGGGTCAGCCCCTCTAACCCTTGTGTTGTTTAAGGGTAAACTATATTTTGTTAAATAATCTTAAAGAGGTTATGATTTTCAGGTTTGTAAGACAAAGTTTTCAATTTCTGAAAGAATTGAGCTGCTGCCTAAATGATATCAAAGGGCCAATCTGCCCATAAAACTATGTTTAATTTGCTTCTTTATACAGAAAGACAGTTTCCAACTAAAAAATGGAAATATGACAATTTCTATGTTCTAGAACTTCAGGGTTCAGTGCATTATGCCTTCAAAAAGTCTGCACAAAAAGTTGAACACAAAAGCATTCAACAGGGGACCTCTTTTGGAGCACATAATTCAACTCCAAACCATTCCACTTAGGGGCAAAAAGCTTCCACTATTACTCTTGTCAATCCTGGAATATCAATCCCCAGCTTCCACTGCACACTGTGTGGGCTCAGGCAATTCTCCTGGCTCTCTTTAGCATATTAAGGGAGATTTAATAAGCTCAGTTGTACTCTGTCACCATCACTTGTGGCCTGACCTTTCCAAATATTTTTTAATCCTAAGAATAACAGAATAACAAAACACCATTTCTCTCTTAGACTTGCAGCCTCATTTACCCAAGAATAATGACTCCAAGTTATACAACAAGATGGCAAAGTTATTGGAAACTGGGTCACCTGAAACTTTTGTTTTCAGTCCCATTTTTCAGAAAAAAAAAAAAAGGAAAAAAGGGTTTTGGAGGGAAAAAATCATGAGGCTTAGATAAGAGCATTTATGATAGTGTGTGTGGGTTTATAAAGTGTATGCAAGATAACACCAGGAAGCAACTCAAAAATAAATATTTCATTCCCAATAGCATAAAAAATACTTAGAAATAAATTTAACAATATAAAGTTCAAAACATATTTGAAAACTACAAAACATTTTATTTTTTTAAATTTATTTTAATTGGAGGCTAATTACTTTACAATATTGTAGTGGTTTAAGTGAAATTTGCTCAGTTGTGTCCGACTCTTTGTGACCCCATGGACAACACAGTCCATGAAATTCTCCAGGCCAGAATACTGGAGTGGGTAGCCTTTCCCTTCTCCAGGGGATCTTCCCAACCCTGGGATCGAACCCAGGTCTCCCGCATTGCAGGCAGATTCTTTACCAGCTGAAGATCTAAATAAATGGATCCACCATACCCATGGATTGGAAGTCTTGATGTTGTTAAGATGGCAATACACCCCAAACTAATCTACAGATTCAACACAATCTCTATCAAAATCCCAGGTGACTTCCTTAGACACTAGGCACCAAGCAAAGATCATTTATTTGCATCTTGGAGGTACTTTTGATTTGTAGATGAGGGTTTTATAAACTCTGAAACAGAAATCACCGCTCAGCCCTGGACTCCGTCTCCAGGTCTCCCTCAAGGTAGATTTACTGAAAACCCACATAAAAGCCCTCATATCCAAACAAGGCCTGCTCTGTAATATAACCTAGTGACTACCAGCTTAATTTAGTGCTAACAGTGCTAAATTCACCTGGAAAAAACCTGCAGGGGTGGAGTGATGGGAGCTGAGGGAAAGCAGCAAAACCAAACTAAGAAAAAAAAAAAAAAACACTTCTTGACCACCTTCCAAACGTTCAGAGTTTTAAATATACAGAGGAGAAAATACGTTTTAAAAATCTTAAACTCTGCAATTTCTTGGGAAAATTTGCAAGGCTGTTTCCTTTAAATAAAGCCATCTAAGACACAGAGTTAGTACCAATCACTAACACAACAGAAATGGGTTATAGTATATGTTGTTTAGTTGCTAAGTTGTGCCTGACTCTTTTGAGACCCCATGGACTATATAGCCTGCCAGGTTTCTCGGTCCGTGGGGTTTGCCAGGCGAGAACACTGGATGGGTTGCCATCTCCTTCTCCAGTGGTTGAACCTACATCTACTGCATTGGCAGGTAGAGTCTTTACCACTGAGCCACCAGAGAAGCCCAATATATTGTATACTCTCTAGTCTAATTTAGGCAGAGAGTTAGTCTCTCTAACACTGAAAAAGGGATAGTAAGTTGAGTAAAGACTAGCTTTTAGACACACTTCCTCTCCCTCTAAAATAACCATTTAAAAGCAAATCTTTAATTAAAACCGCACACAGAAAATTTATGCCACGCACAGGAATTTATTCCTCCATTAAATAAGACTATAGCACTCTGAATTGTCTAGAACTGCAATTCCATCCAAGATCTATGCTAATTAAAATTTTTAATTTTCTTACAACAAAAAGAAGACTCCTACAAAAAGGAAAAAAGAATCACTTGGGAAAAATTTAAAGTTCTCCAAACGAAGTACATTTCATTTAAATATTTGGGCATGAGGAAGGCAGCTGTTATCCCTTTACATTGATACATGCCACAGAATATGCTAATCTATACAGGCTCCTCCTTACACAACACACACTATCATATAATTAGAGATTTGACACATGAAACTTCCTCCCAAAGGCATAGACAGGGGCGCGGCATTTACACTGGCCAGGACACTCACGGTTTTACTTGACAGGAGTCTGTGTTAGCGACAGGTACACTTAGTGGCTATCATATCTTCATATTCTTTATAAGCGATTGAGCCATCAGGCTCGATGGTCAAAACACTCAAAGGACTATACTTGGCAGGTACACAGGATGGTCTCGGCACTGAGGAGTCAAGTTTCTCATGGATGATGTTCTGCACCATGGTGTGAACCGGAGAGCCATACCGATGTCCGACCGCCCTGGGACAGTCCCCTTTACAGTATCGAGGGTTGTATTTGTGTGGGGCCACAATCCAGTTGTCCCACTTCAGCTGACTAAAGCTAAGTCTAAAGTCATGGAGCTCACATTCATTCTGGGGAAAAAGAAACTGTTTGAAGTATTCACTCAGATTGAATGAAGCTGGAACCAGAGGCTTCTTCAATTCAGAGCTGACACTCTCCTGGTCTCTCCGGTGACGGGACGATCTTACACCCTCAGCAGCTTCTTCTCCCATGGGGTAGGCAGACAGCCCTGTCCTCTGGTCAGGACCCTGTGAGGGTTTCCTTTTAGGGTCAAGGGAATGCCACCTGTGAAAAGCCTGAGCACTTGTGTCGTTCAGATACAAAAGCAGTGAGGGCGCTACGAGAAGAGTCATGTTAAACAGGCTGTCCCGTGCTGAAGGATGCTGCAGCTGGTCTTTCGCACATGTAAAATTTACAGACATGTGAATATTCCTCTTGTGGGAGGCCACCAGAGGCTCAAGAGGAGCTGTCACATCAATCTCAATCCATTTGTATTTCTTTCTAAATTCAAACTGCGAGTTATAGGTAAATGAGTATGGAGCTCTAGGGAGAGTCTTGCTAGAAAACTCTGGCTCTTTTATCACCAGGTTGCATATACATTTAACAGGAAAGGGAAAAGAAATGGAGTTGTTGAAAGTATATAGCAAGACTGACTTGAATAAATGTTCCACAACAGTAACACGATCCAGGTTGAACAGCAGATCCACTGATGGAAGGGTTCCTGAGAAGAAAAACAATCCAACAGTAATCCATATGTAACAGGAAGTCAAATCAAGGAATCAGTACCTCAGAATGTGCTTCTGTCCCTTTTCCCTCCCACTTTCTCAAGCCTTAAACGTCAGGGTGGGATAGGGGTTATAAAGAAAAAGCAAGTTATCTGTACCATATCTAAGTCCCAGCACTTACTGCTGGATCACCAGAAATTCAGAATAGCTTTGGTGGTGAATTAAAAGAGGGAATCATTATATTTTGAAGTTTTAGAATCTTATTAAGTTGCTGCAAACAAAGAGAAAGCTAAAAAGGAAAGCAGGATTTTTCTCTTGGAAAGTCTTTAAGAGGAAAACTATCAAAAGACACTTGCCAGGCTTGTTAAGAAAACATTCTAAGTTCTTACCCGCACAATCAATAAAGAAAAAGTACTTGTCTAAGTTAATTTGGAACACTTGAGACTGACAACAAATGGAAGCTCTAAACCCACTGTAACAAAACAGGACATCAAGGAAGGAGAAAGAGTTTAAGATAGCCACAAATGACCTGCTGGGTTAGAAGGGTTTTAAACTGTAAGTCACAAGCTAATGAATATAATTTTTTTTTCTTTTTTAAATAGCACTGCTCCCATCTCTCTCACTCACACAAGATTGTTAACCAACACATTGTCCTTGTAGGGTGATCTACTGTTCCACATAAGGACTTAAGCTTTCCTCTCACAGAAAGCAACAAACGTAGGGAAAACATCCTGTTTACTAAAGCACACCAACAGCTGAAAGAGGTACTGTAGGTTCATGTCCAGGCCAACACTGGTAGACTAGAAAGAATATGCAACGAAGTCAAAATACCTTTTTTTACAGTCCTGATTTTGTGACCCTGAACAAGATGCTAACCTCCAGCAGCACTCTCCCCAGGCTTTAGGGCCATTAAATCTCTTCTAGCAAGAGATTTAGCCTACATCAACCCATGAGGGCATTAGGAATAAACAGTATGATCAAGTACCAGGTTTGTTTGGATATTGAATACCATGCAAAGTAAAATGCAAGGAGGGCCAACTCCTTTATGTAACTGAAATCCAAAAGGTCTTTCTTCTTCCCTCCACCCATTAACCAATCTGCTCCTACACACCTGCCGCCAGGTCCCCAGGAGCCTGCTTGTGCTGAGCACAGGGGTTGAAGAGCCGAACAGTGTTGTAGAGGTGGCGTCTGTTGGATTTAGGGGTCCCCTCCTTGGTAGCGTATGCCTTATAGAGCCTCTTCATGTAGCGCAAAGCTCTGTCATCTGGCTGCAGCCTGGGGGGTTCCCCATGCCCATCATACAGAACCTTTAAGAGAGGGAAAAGGAGACCAGGTCTGTGTCTCCCATCCAGATGCTTCAGTAAGGACCAAGTCTCAGCCTCAGATTCCAACGCAGTCCTAGCTACAATCTGAGCTTCTCCCCTAGAAGGCTGAGAATCAAGGCTAATAGGAAAACAGAGCCAGGCAAAGCAGCAAAACCAAAGGAAGAATTTGTTGGGAAGCGCCATGGCTTAGAAGAAATAGCAAGGAACACATTTCCCCATACCAGTCCTCTTCCTGAAAACCAGGAAGAGCCTCGGTTGGTCTCTTAAATAAACTTTAGGTGTGTGGGTGGGCTAGGTTCACTTCTGTAATCAGACCTTAAGGATGCTTAGCTGAGGATAATTTTTATCAGCTGACAACACCCTATTCATCCAGTTTGTCCTAATTAGATACAGATTTACTTGGTCATATAGTTTTCCTTTTCCTTTCCCCTGGCATTTATTTAAAATCTCTTAACTTAATGGACTAGCTATGTAGCTGAAAGGCTAAGAGAAAGTGAGGAGTGATCTTTTAAAAAAAAGCAGCCCATTTCTTGAGAGAGATTAGGATTCTTAAAATGTTCCCTAGGTGCTTGCTGAAACTTCCAAGGCATGTGGAAAAGCTAATTATTCCTGATGATATCCAGATCTGTTTATATGCAACTTATGGTATTGGGTTTACTCTTCTCCTTGCATCTGTACCACCTCTCCCACTTCCAGGTGCTTAGAATGGCACCCCACTCTAGTGTTCTTGCCTGGAGAATCCCAGGGACAGGGGAGCCTGGTGGTCTGCCATCTATGGGGTCGCACAAAGTCAGACACGACTGAAGCGACTTAGCAGCAGCAGCAGCAGAATATTTATTTACTGCTTGTTGATTTTGAGGGTGAGAGAAATTCACAACTGGAACTGAGATTCTAGAGAGCAGAGAACTGCTATTTTGCCTAGTTCTCTCAGCTTTATAAGGATATGTACTTGGAATACTGCAATATGCTTTAAAAAGGAGGACATCACATTTAATCTTGACTCATTTTAAAGTATAATATCTTGATGCCTTTATTTGGGTCTGCACATTCATCTATACATACTTTAATTGAAAGGTTTAAAGACGTTTTCAGGTGCTAGAAAATAAATGAAAGCTTTGCTTTTTATTAATCGCTCAAATGGTGGGAGAATTTGTTAGGTATTTTTGTTTTTACCTGTGTAAGTATTTATGTTCTGGCCTCTGAGCTAAGATCAGGTTAGAGATTATGTTTCGGATAAATGAGACATGGGTACACTAAGAAGAGCTGAATATACTCACCGTGTAAGATACAGAACCAGTCTGTGCAGTACCCAGGCTGATAATACCGAAGTATACTGGTAAATTTTAAGTTCATTGTCTGCCAAACCTCCCTGGCTCGGATCTGCCAAGGAGGGTTATAAAACACACCCAAACTGCTGAATGAGAACTTAGTTCTAGATTACACATGGCCCAGCAATTCCATGAAAAAAACATTTACAAACACGTTGCATCAAGTGGAAGTCAGTCAGCTGTACAGGACAGCTGTATCCGTAAGTAGAAAGCACTTTCCGAAAATGGAATCGCCTCACACGCGACGTTCCTGCCTTCCCCCAGGGCAGTGGAGTGAACAGTGGGCAACGTGACATTCGGCCCTAGGCAGAACTCTGTCGCGGAGAAGCCGGCTGCGACGGAGGTTGCCTCTTCCCTCCTACAATCACTAACAGCTGCTCATCACTTGCTGTACTATTACCTGAGGACTTTTGTGGCTAAATGGAAACATTTTTATTATCTCTTGGGAAAGTCTACACCCTGCCACTGGATTCTAATCCAGTGGCTGACAAGAGAAGTCTCAGATCCGTGTCCCTGATTTGGGTCCTGCGGTCGCTGAGGGCCTGACCATAGCCGATTCCGGTTCCAGCTTACTGGACATGACAGTACAAAACCTCGCGTTGACTGCCAGGCGGCGGCCTCAAAGACGCTTTCCACCGCGCCAGGACACCCGACCCTAGGGCAGCTCTCGAGGTTGACAGGCCCCTCGCTCTTCTACTCTTAGTCCGTCCCGTTTCGGCCGCTTCCTGAGGCTCCGAGGAAACCCGGGAACCGAGGAGAAGATTGAGGGGATCCGGTCGGGGGCGCCCCGGGACCCCAGAGCCCGCCCAGAGGCGCTTGGCCCCACCCCAGAGCAGGCACCGCCCCCTTCACGTCACGCGGCGGGGGCACGTCTCTTCGGCCCTGGGGGCTATGGCGCCGTCACCTGGAGACAGTTGGGAACTAGTTCTCCCGGAAGTGACCTCACCGCCTCCTGGCGCGGCGTCCGATCCTACCGGAAGTGGCGGACGGAAGCCGGAGGGTCGTGTGGTGTAGTGGGCGAGGTGACCTCGGTGTGTGAGTGGGGCAGCATCGCGCTGTCTCGGGGACCCCTGGAGGGTGGGGTTGCGTTCTGGGTTGGGAGGATGAGGAGCGCCGCGGAAGGACTCGGGTTGACGGCGGCAAGTCCCGGGCTTGAGCCCAAGCTTGTCCTCCCTCCGTCTTGCAGAGGCCGCCGCGACCATGGGCCGCCAATTTGGGCATCTGACACGGGTGCGGCATGTGATCACTTACAGCTTGTCGCCCTTCGAGCAGCGCGCCTTCCCGCACTACTTCAGCAAGGGCATCCCCAATGTGCTGCGCCGAACTCGGGCGTGCATCCTTCGCGTCGCGCCGCGTGAGTGCCCTGGCCGGGCAGAGGGGCTAGACTCCCATCCACAGAGGGTATTGGGGGTCTCTTCAGTGAGCACTCTGCAGCTCGCCATAAACACGCTTTCTCTTTCAATAGTCCTGAATGCCGTTGAACTGGTCATGTCCTCCCCATCTTACAGATAAGGGAGTTGGGTCACAGAGAAATGATTGGCTCAAGGTCACTTGTGTGATTCCAGTGTCTCCCTCTGAGGTCACCTTTATTTACCCACTTCTTTCCTAGCAGTGAACTGTTTTGTGTTAAAGGTGCAGCAGATAGTGATGATAGTTGCACATTTTGACTTTGCTAAAACCCACAGAANGGAGTTGGGTCACAGAGAAATGATTGGCTCAAGGTCACTTGTGTGATTCCAGTGTCTCCCTCTGAGGTCACCTTTATTTACCCACTTCTTTCCTAGCAGTGAACTGTTTTGTGTTAAAGGTGCAGCAGATAGTGATGATAGTTGCACATTTTGACTTTGCTAAAACCCACAGAAATGTACATTTCAAAATGGTTGAACGATGAAGTTTATGCTATGTGAATTTGACCTCAGTTTTTAAAGCATTTTAAAATGTGCAACAGGGGAGCGATAGGGAAGATTTGGTCACTGTTCACAATTTTCCTGGATAAACCCCTTTCTTTTACACAGCTGAAAAATGAGTTTGTAGCGTAAGCTTTTTGATCATCTAGTTTAAGAGTGATTTCTTAAGAACTAGAGACAGGAAAGCAGAATATAAGGTGAATCAGAAAAGAGGACTGGGATCCATGTGTCTTGTATGTGCTCACTGCTTCCTCTCATTTATTTTTATAGCGTTTGTAGTGTTTTATCTTGTCTACACATGGGGAACGCAGGAGTTTGAGAAATCGAAGAGGAAGAATCCAGCTGCCTATGAAAATGACAAATAAGCAACTCATCTGGATAATGGTTCCTTGTCTCTGAAAGACCCTTCTCTGGGAGAGGAGTGTATATTGTAGTGTCTTGAAGACACAATAAACTTATTATGGGCTTCACTGTTGTGATTTTGTGTGTTGTGTAAGCAGAGTCCTTGGATGTGACTGCCAGTTTTCAAGTTCATAAACTCCCCTCCCCAGCATGATTCCTGAACCATTTTGGCTAGTCTGAGTTTGGGAAGGAGTGTGGCTCACCCCTTGTTCTGTAATCTACAAGACTGTAGCTGCAACTGAACAGTTGTGGGTGGCATCAACTGTATGTTAGCTCCCTGCGCACTGCTTCCATATTGACAATAAAATCTAGTAATTACTATGTGTCAGGTATTGTTAGCCCTTTACACAAATAATGTCTTTTAAACCTCACAGCTACCTTTGGTGTTTTTTCCTTCACAAGTACCTTTGAAGTATCACCATTACACTCATTTTGCAGATGAGGACACAGGCAGAGAGGTTAAGTAATTTGCCCCAAATTGTACAACTAGTGAATGGTAGAATCTGGCACTGAAGTTTCTGTTCTTAAAGCTATGCTGTTCTACATGATAGCATTCAAAGGAAGAGGTGACTCCTTTGCCTCTAGAACTGAGGTCAGCAAACTGGCTGTTTGTACTAGGTTGCTAAAAGTGCTTTTTAGCCATGTATAACCCATAAAACCTAAAATATTTACTCTCTGACTCGTTATGGAAAATGTTCACCCCTGTCTTAGAGCCTTTGAATTATCTTTCTAGCAGAAAAATTACCCTTTTCCCTTCAGGAGATGGTGGGGGTAGGTGTTGGCAGTTTATGCTTCTGGTTCCCTACTCCATTTCTAGAAACTTCCTCTCTTCTAAGGAGCTGTCCTGCTGGTCCAGAGCAGCAGTTCCACAGAGTAGGTCAACTTCTGGCTCAGGCTGTGTCTTTCCTTCTTACTCTATAATTCCTGCCTTTCATGAACCAAAACTACCTCAAAAATCTGTAAGGTATCAGGAGATTGCATTGATTGTGAGCCAGGATAAGGAGGTACAAGCTGAGACTAACAGGCCTGGGGCTCATATCCTTTTACCTTGCTTCCCTAATGTGTGGTAAAGGCAAGAAACCCTCATTCTTGAGCTATGAACTGCTTACCCATAAAACAGGTATATTAAGACAAAGCCACAGGGCTGAGGTAACTGAAATGTAAGAGTCTGGTAAAGTAGTGCAGGCCTAACAGAACTGTGGTGTGATGAAAACTAGCCTCGGGCTTCCCTTGTGGCTCAGCTGGTGGGGAGTCTGCCTGCAATGCAGGAGACCTGGGTTTGATCCCTGGGTTGGGAAGATCCCCTGGAGAAGGGAAAAGCTACCTACTCCAGTATTCTGGCCTGGAGAATTCCATGGACTGTATAGTCCTTGGGGTGGCAAAGAGTTAGACATGACTCAGCGACTTTCACTTTGACAACAACAACAACAAAAAACTAGCCTCACCAAACTAATTTTCTTGTTTGGCTTCTTGTCCAAGTTTATTCCCGGGGCTCACTGCCTGATAGGCAACATATTTGGGTTATAGTCTCCTTTGGGAATCTGATGAAAGCTCTGAACTTAAGGTGTAAATGTACCTATTCTCAGTCTTGCATAGTCTGAACAGGTTCATGGGCCAGGGGAGAATGGATTACTGCCTTGACAGGCTGTTGATCTCTGTTTCTTTTTTCCCTCCAATTTTAGCCCCAAGCTTCCTAGGTGCCATGGCCATCCTTGTCCCATCTTTGCTTCATTTTAGAGTTTTATTCCTGGTTCTTTGAGTGCTTTGGAGATTCCAGCCCCAAATCAAACTTAACCCTTTCTTAGTCTAGACCAGGTATTGAGCCTTTTGGTCTGAAATCTTTTATCCCAGTAGTGCTCTACTGAGAAGACTGTCCTAGAAGCCTTTCCATGCACTAAGGTTCTATTTCCAGATAAAATTGTTAAGCACTGCTTTAAGCCTGTCCCTCACTAAAGGACCTCCCTCTCTGTGTTTGGTGACTTGGAGCGCTGGGTAGTAGGGTCCTGGAAGATGGGGGTGGTGATGGTGGTGAGTGGTGTGGAATATGAATTACAGCTCAGTACACCTGTACATATCTGGGATCATTTTATGGACTATTCTATCTGTAGAAATTCATAAAGAAACTGAAAATGGCTGGTCTCTTAAGAGGGACCACTGTTGTGGGCCTCTATCCCTATAGAGGATCCACTTGGAACCTCCAGCCCAGGTGTGGCTCCTTCACCCGCTGCTGGGGCACAATCACTTTTTCATTTAGCCCTCCTTTTCCCCAGCAATGCTCCTGCTCCCACAAAGGCATTTATCTCTGGTCTGCATAATGCTGTGAAGGGGACACTTCCATCAGCCAACACATTGCCAGAGATGCAGGCCCAGAAGTCAATGCCAGTTCTAGCCAGCAATTGAGCAAATACACTCTATTTGTTGAAGTTTTACCCGGAAAAGTTTTTCCATTTCAGTCTTTCATTTTTCATTAGGCATGTCCTGCTCAGGGACACCAAAAAAGTTTCCAGTTACTGTCAAGCCCTTCATGATCTTCCCTCCACCTGGAATGTGTTTCAAACAGCTGTTCATGTAGCTACCCCCTCAGTCTCCCATTTCATCCTAGGCACTTCACTTCAGAAACAGAAAATCCCTCGGAGTTGTATTCAGAGTTACCAAGCTGTAAGCTATCAACCGTGCTTGTCTCACTTTCTTCTTGTAAATTAATCATTTGAAACCCCACATGTCAGTGCTTGGGAGGCCTCACAGAGGTGCTCCCATCCATCTCATTGACACAAGAGACTAAAGCCCAAAGAGGGGCAGGGCTGGCCTCTGGTCAGCTAACCTACGTAGGTCCCTGGCTTCTGCTTTTCAGCCAAGCATTTCTTCTTCTTATGGCTGCTTAGACCTTTCTGCTGGAGAAAGGAACATGTACTTTTATGTTGATTCATTCAGCAAAATACTTGATTGTACAGAGCCCCTGCACTTTTAAATATTTTTAAATTTCAGGAATAGGCCTTCACAGCTACTCAAGGGATGTGGGATGGCCATGCCCACATCTGGACAATTCTGTCACTTCAGCTGAATGCTGTCTGGATGCCACTTTGCTTTTAAAAATTTGATTTTAAATAAAACAACTACCGAGTTAGTGTAGACACATATTAGTGTAGTTAGCGTAGTTAGTAGTAGTGTAGTTAGCGTAGTTAGTAGTAGTGTAGTTAGCGTAGTTAGTAGTAGTGTAGTTAGCGTAGTTAGTAGTAGTGTAGTTAGCGTAGTTAGTGGTGTAGTTAGCGTAGAAATACTCTCCCTCACAGTGATTCCTTCATTCCTCCATGGATCTTTTCTTTTGGGAGGAGGGATGGCATTCAAGATAGAGGCTTGGGCCACAAAGGCTTCTGCAGTGTTGTCACACCCATCACGATGAATAGCCAGTCCTTTATTCCCCCTACAAAGAGGGGCCCCAAAGCCCCAGGCCTTTCCCTTGGCTGTGGTATTGGCTTTGTAAGTTAACACAACAGGCTACTTTGATTTTGCCTGAAGTACAGGATGGCAGAAATGGAGCACTGGGAGAAAGCATCCATCTTGGGAATAAGCCCTTTCCACATCCCACTTGGCACATCACTGTAGGCTTGTTAAGGGAAGGTTGGCCCTCAGCCCACAGACCCAACTGGCTCTAAGCTATCACGTTGTTCAGGCTTTTGCTTACTTCATCAGATTTCTGTTCTTACCCAATGTTCACTAGGTCACCTCACAGCCTCTTCTCCATCCCACAAAAGTTCTAGTTAAGCCCCTACTTGAGGTCATTCTGTGTCGAAGCTCAGGAGTAAAGGGAAGGAACAGCTAATTAGTCTCAAACTTGCAGGATTGGTTAGGTGAGTTTGGCATAGGTCTGCTTCTCCATGTTCCTTAACTGTAAGCAATGGCGTAGGTCTCCAGGCCTGGCCTGGTCCTGAAAGGACTGGGAACAGGCAGATGGATGATCTGTGGTCCTACCCTACCCAACACCAGCCCTGAGGTCTACCATACGCCCCTTTACTTCCTTGGCAAGAGGATTGGTGACCGTCCTGTAGTACCTTCAGCTGTGCCGCATCTCTACCACTTTTTCTTGGGGAACAGGCAGGCTCTCACCTGCCATATCCAACCTGTGAAGATGAGAAGGGCTTAGGGAAAAGGAATCAGCCAAATGTCCAGGGAGACACAAGGCAGAAAATAAAAATCTTGTTGCCTTTCTTGGCTTTTTCTTCCAGATCAAAGGAAGATCTGAAGTCCTATATATCTCCTTTTTCACAGAATTCAAATTCACACCTTTCTCTACAAACTTATTAAAGTATCTGTCATTTAATGAGTAACCATAATCACTCATGGTTTAGGGACTTGCAGTGGTTCCTACTTAAGGTGACAGATGTTTTGGGCTTTGGAGAGTTCTCAGCCCTATGCCTGCTTCCCTGAAGTTGATGCATATGCTCTGTAAAAGGCTCAGTCATGTACTGGAAGGAAAGCTAGTAATTCAAGGTTTGCAATATCTGTCACTACTGTCAAGCTTTCACTGATTAGGAGGCCCTGCTATTTCCTCAAATTTTAAAGAAGGAAACAGTCAACCAATACTTATTTGCCCATGATTGAAACATGTCAGTCCTGATTGCCCTTCCCCTGGGAGATAACAGGTAGGTCGGACTTTGAATTTTCTGCTGCTGGGTTTCCATTTTCTAGACAAATGATGTGGAACAAATAATTAGGGTGACAGTCAATCTATACAAACAAGGATCTGGGGCACTGTAGGCAAGTCTGGCTGAAGCATCCTCCCACATACATCTTTCCACAGAAGGGAGATAAGGGCCATATCCGATTGCCTGTAACAAAAGAGATCAGTGCTTCTTTCCTAAATAAGCTGAAAGGACTCAACACTGTTTCTAAAGACCTCATTAGGATAATTCTATTTTGGTTAGAGATTCACCGAGCTATTTTGGAATGAAAATGTGGCTAGGTGCCTGGTCTCCCTCAACGGCTTCACGTGGCTTTTCAAAGGGGAGGAGGTAGTGCTGACTTTTGGTAAAATGGGTGAAAAAGTCCGAGCCAGCAACACAATCAAAGTCCAGATGAGGGATCAGTAAATATGTGCCTGAGAGGCAGGCCTTGAACACATTCCTCTCTGGTAGACATTAACTTATTAAACTGACCTTGACTGCAAATATAAACTTTGCCCCCATCTTACCTGGCAACCAAAAAAGAGGTGGGTCTGTCTATAAAAAGAAGTGGGTACTGTGCCCGGCCCTTCAGGCTCCTGGATCTTATCAAGATGTGGCACCTCAAACTCTTTGCAGTACTCATGATCTGCCTGTTGCTGTTAGCCCAGGTAAGGACAGGATATGTATGTGGGTGTGTGGGGATGGTAGCGGTGGAGGTGGAACTATAGGCAGAACTTGAGAGTCAGACTCAGTCCTGAGGAATGGACCCCTCTGCTCTGAGTCTACATCATCGGGGGTGGGGGTGGGGGTGGGGTGGTGATCATTATTCTCAATAGTAAGGTTTCAACTCTTCTACACCTGAGATGGCTATGTCTTCACCCTACAGGTAGATGGCTCTCCAGTACCAGAATTGAGTTCAGCAAAGAGAAGGCTGAGGAGAATGACCCCATTTTGGAGAGCGGTTTCCCTCAGGCCCATTGGAGCCTCCTGTCGCGATGATTCTGAATGTATCACGAGGCTATGCAGGTACTCCACAAACCTGCGAGCAGGGCTGGCTGGACCCAAGAGGCCTAGGAAGCTGGGCAGAGGAAAGATCAGTACATACAGACCTAATAATGAAACTGGGGTGGAGGACTGCCTGGGCTAACGATAGGGGCTCCATGGAGGACAGTCCCTCGGGTTAAGAGCCAAGAACAGCTCCAAACAGGTACCCTGATAGAGTGATACCTTTCTTTGCTCTACCCTGAGACTGGATGTCAAGCACAGGAAGGAAATGCAGCAGAGGTGGCTCTGGGCACTGCTAGACCTTTGTCTTAAAAATCACCTTTCTTTTCCCTTAGAAAAAGACGCTGTTCCCTAAGTGTGGCCCAGGAATGATGTACATACCCGGGGAAAAAGAGGACAGCACTTACCTACAACAATGCTCCGTTCTATGGAATACTGATTAACTGCATTTGGCTGGAGACACTTAAGTAAAGCAATCTTGTTTTTTAAGTGTTTGAAGACAGATATACGCTTTAAATTGGTCTCCGTTTCTTCTTAGAATGTTGATATGTAGATAAGCATAACTAAACTTGTTAACTTAAAGAGTTTATTTTTCTATGGATACTATTAAATGTCTCAAACTGAAATTTTGTTAGCCTGGAATTCACACTTTTGAGGGGGAGGATTCATTTTGTATACTACAGAAAACCCAGTATTGCCTAATGATAACGTGTTAACTTCTTAATCTGGAAACTGCAGTGAGAGTTAACATTTCTTCAGGTAATAAAAACACAATGGCAGGTTAAAGGCAAAAGTTTAGTAATAGCTAGTGATTAACCTCATCAAGTTCATAAACTATGGCCCTGGATCTTAACCCTTCATTGCATGTAAAGAACATATCAGTGAGGTGAAAAGACAGCCAATATTGGTTTATCTATGAACAGAGAGAACCAGAAGAAAAACCTAGTTAAATGAAACAAAGCCCAAGACACCAAGAGTAACAAAAAGGATGTGTATGAGATTTCTGTTGAAGCGGGGAGAAGTACGATCTATGCAGAGGGACCCATGGCCAGCCAGTTCAGAATTTTTTTTTTTTCTGTCCTGTGAATTTATTGTGGTCTGTTTTTACATCATTGTGTGTGTTAGTTGCTCAGTCGTGTCTGACTCTGTGACCCCATGGACTGTAGCCCACTAGGCTCCTTTATCCATGGGATTCTCCAGGCAAGAGTATTGGAGTGGGTTGCCATTTCCTTCTCCACCGAATTTCTGTAATCAGAAATTAAGACCTGGACTGGTGGGATCAGACTTTAAGAGTAGCACTGGACCCTAATATACAAAACAGAAAAGTACACAAAAAGGGCAAAGTAAGAGTTGAAAAAGTATAGAGAGCACAGTGTTTATCAACTTTAATACAGAAAATCTATTTGATATTTATTAAACTTAGTTTCTCCAGCTATGGTTTGGCATTATACAAAGCATCTTAATGACACAGTAGAGTTAAAAAGATCTTTACAAATTGAAATGTGATACCCTTGTCTCCAAATATTTTAATTGCCATAAATTTGTTTAAAAATACACATTAAACGCATGTTTGACACTCTAAACTTTCTATAATCTCAATACCACAAAATACATATAATATACTATACAGATGTGGAAAAATCTAGTTAGTATATAATACTTTGCTCACCATTAACAGCTTTATTAAGTGAAACGCACATACTGACTTAGAAATCCTAGCTTTTGAGCCCCAAAGTACCTCTGAAATTTTAATGTATTGCAACAAATAAAAATCACAGTATATAATTCAAATTTTGGTTGAAAATGTCAGATGCCTAAATATTTTGGGTAAAAGAAAAGTAAAACAAAGATTTGGATCATGTATAAAACAAAGGCATCCTATCAGACACTAACAGTACCTTTCTGCAGAATCAACAAGGCTTTTATCAGTGGCATTACCTCCCCTCCAAAACCCTCCCCAAATGTCAAACCATTATTCACCAAATAATTTTAATTAAAAAAAAAAAGGATTTTCAATAAATATATAAGTATTTATGTCCTCCATATACAAAATTTCTTAAAACCATTCAAAACGGAGGCTGGATAGAAATTTTCATACTGTGCTTACCAACCCCACATCTGGTCCTCAAAGGTGACGCCTTTTCAGGTACTGCCACCTGGGCCAGCTCTGTTGGTGAGCCCTGCCCATTCCCACCCCACCTCGACCCCAGTACTGTTGAATGCTCATGTCAATGATCTGCCAGGTGTGTGCATGAAGCTGTAAAATGGGGACACTTGAACAGCAACAACAAACAGTATGGATAATTATGGCATTGATCTGAAAGGCAGCATTTCCAAATAGATGTAGTCCAGAGAGGAACATAGCAGGTAGAAAATTCCAGTGGTAAAAAGCTGAAAAGGAACCCCATGTGGGAGCAGTAAGAGGTCAAAACAGAGTATTACTAGAATTTCTTGGTGGGAGATTTCCCCCCATGCTCTAACTTAGAGCACCTTTTGGCTGTTTCTTTTTAAGAATGGGAATTTATGCTTAGCTGAGGAACGGTGGGCAAGGAGAAGTCAAAGCTGACATTCCCCAAAGTCAACTTCATTATATGACGATTACTCGGGTTGCTATTTTCCGTTGCTTAAAGACTGGTTTAGACTTAACTCTAATGCCTTATTCTGTGACCAAATGCCATCAAAAAGAAAAAAAGAAGATATTCTTTCCATTCGCTTTTCGGGAGACTCTAAGTTCTTTTTAATTAACCATATGGTTTGAGTGAACAGAATCTGCATTTGCTTTACCAACTATTAATAACTTACTTCCTATCACTTGTTGGCTTAGTTATAGGGTCTAGGGGTCTAAAATGAATTTATCTATTAGTGAATATGTGAAAGAAATGCTCACAAACATGAACAATTTGGCCTCTTGTCACTATATATTCTAAGTCATCCAATACTTATCTCTTCTATTTATATTACTGAATAGCAACCTTAGATGTGCAATGTTATTATTGGAAAAAATTCTGCCTCTCCAACACATAGATACATGAAATTGAAATGAAATCTGTGTTTCACATAATTAGGGAATATGAGTTATAGGAATCTAGATGGATTTGAAATGTTTTGCTTTGCAATTTACTTAGGATTAAAAAACAATTTTCACAATCTGCCTAAAACATCCCTCCCAGTAGATGTTCCTGGGATCCAGAGGCAAACTTCTATAATTCAAAATACATAATGAGGCCCTTTTGTTCAATTAGCAACTGGAAAATTAAAATCCTTCCCACCCTGTATGAGCCCTATAATACTACGGAAGGGCTCAAATATATTTTAAAAGTTAATTTACTACAAATCATAGTAATTAAGCTTTAACAATCTAAAAGGAATACACATTGCACCCTTGAACATTAATATTCAAGGTGTCAACAAGAAAGTGTCTTAGATCAATAAATAATGTGGAAATAGTTGCACTAAGCTAAAATACTAAACACACACATTTCTGACAAACTAATTTCATGTTTTCATACATACATACATATATATAAAGTGTGTATGTGTATATAATTTTAAAATCCAAAGTTGCATACCCTCACACTTAGAAGAGTGCACAGTGTACCTCTCCTCTACACAACTAGGCATCACTGACTGGAGCAACTACAGACTGTTCTGAAACTCCACAGAGTGCTGCTGGCCTCCAGAGCCAGAACGTTCATTTACAACAGGTGTGTTTTGCAGGCTCTTGCTTCACAACACAAGCTTATTCAATAGGTAATTTCTCAAAGTCATTGTCATTAAATACAAAAATGATGCTGTCTGATCTAGCTGATTAGACTTTTCTTTAATGAAAAGAAACAAACAATGATTAAAAAACAACAAACAACAGCAAACCTAATAAAGCCACAAGTGTGTCGTTCAAAGTGCAACCCAAACACCTGTGCATCCATCAGTGAAAGAGCCCCCAGAGCACAGGCATATGTGGGCACGTGCACACATTATTCTAGACAGCTTTTACATTGGAGAATTAAACTAGTGATGGTCCACCTTCTCTACCCTGCAGAAACTACAACTGTGAATTTATCTGAAGTATTCATTGCTTATAAAATCAGTTAACTACTTGCCCAGAAAAAGGTGGCACTGAGGCAAGAAATGGGCTAAATCCTCCCCAGTCAGGCTGGGCCTAGGCTGGACTGTGGCAACGTAAATCACCTGGAGGGGAGTGTTCCTCACAGCCCAGCCTAGGCTGGGCAATATTATACCATGTGACAACTTCCTCCTCTGTAATCTGTTTGCTGGTTGCCAGTGGTGTGGCTGCTGCCTCCTGGCATACAAGTGTGGTCTTAAGAGCAGTCAACAGAACAATTTTTAAAACAGTTGCTATTTTTATAATTAACTATATTAAATACAAGTCTTAGGCTAAGTAAGTTTTAGCTACTTGTCAAAATCAGTTGTAAGTATTTAGAGAACACTGAAGACACCTATTGAGGAAGGAGGAATGGTCGCCTGTAAAGGAGTCCAAAGTACATGCTGGAACAGACGCAGACAGACAGAACTTCTGAAGAGATGGACACAGAGGAGAGGGAGTGGTGTTTCCACAGATTTTTACACTGAAAATTCAATTATTTAGAAAAGGAGTTTGATCCATCGCCCATTACCACCTAGTGGGAAAACCCTCCACAATTAAAAGCTTGAAAAAACAATTTCCCAAGAATTAACACAGTTTTAAAGACAGAATATTTTAGCACAGCACCATAAAACATGCAGGAAATTCTGCTTTAACAAATTATCAATGTGACCTGGGAAATAAATGTTCCTGCTATCTTTCAGGACTCACAAGAGACTAGAACACACTGGAACTCAGAAGTGCCCCACTGGCTGCTGTTGCTGAAAGTCTAAAAGCTTTAAGGATACTTTTTCCATTTCCAAGATATCACAGAAAATTAAGGAATCAGAGTCAGAGAAATTAGAGAAGAACAGGACAAACATTTGCTTTGATTAACTGTGGCAAGTTTCTTACTGAATAACCACCATGTATCTTAAGAAGAAGCTTAAGAAGCTGTCTTCTTAAGGAAAACTGTTCTTAAAACACACTAAGATAAAATTAGCAAGATATTAGAGGCAATTTTCTCCAAGGGAAAATTGTTAAATTCAACATAAATTGAGGATCTGAATCTTCAGTGATATGCAAAAAAACCAACGAGGTACAAAACCATTAAGAAGCTCAAGATGAGGCCACAGGACAAGAAAAGTTTACTAGCTTCCTAAGTGTAGATTGAGACACAGAGGGCCACTACACCACTGGGCTTAAGAGATTTTCTATCCTTTGTTTCTCATTTCAGACCTTAGCAATCATCTATAAATAACAGGGCAATCCTTTTTTCTGACTGAATGGATTCATTTTTGGAATTGAGAGGACAAACTTTTTTGAAGCAGCATTACCCAATAGGTTAGACTAAATCATGTACCAAAGCATTAGCTTTTCTGAAAGAATTAATCTTTATGTGACCCTAAAGGACAACTGAAAAGGAAAGAGAATTTAACATTATTACTACAGAAGACCAACCATACGGGTGATCTGCTCCTAGTGTAAAACTTCATCTGTAAACAATCCATAGAGTCTTCATTTAAAGGTAAGATTTAAGGCACACCAGACATGATAGGGGCACTAAAACAAAAGACAAGAAGGTATATTTCTCACCTTTAACTCCTATCTGCACCTTATAAGGGAAAGGTACTTTGATATACAACTCTTAACAGAGCTGGCTTATTAAGCTCTACTCCTGCTCCCCTCCCCTTCCCAAGAGAGCTCACATTGAACCAAGTTAGGTACTTTTCTAGTGCGAATTTTCTGATCCCATCAGAAACACGTATCATTGATGAAGGCTTTCAAAATACAAAGGTAGTAAACATAAGATAGGTTTAAAAGGTGAAATTCATCATCTCTATATCAGGCATTAGAACCCTAAGTATTTGTATAGCAAAAAGCACACACACCAAAGCTCCAGGCCATTTTACATCAGTCACTGCATGCTCCTACCGGAGCATCACAATCTAGTGTGGGAAAAAAATTTTTAATTAAAATTCTGAAGAGAGATTTTACACTACAAACATCATCAATGAAAGAGATATAGGCGGCAACCCTCAGGAGTTGGATCATCCTTTGTTCAACAGTAACTTATTCTGTTTCAGTTAAGTGTCCAATTATTAGTAGTAACAACAACAACCAAACATATGGTTTAATAAAATCCATAAGGTTCAAGATTGTCCTTTTATGAAACCCTTCACATGATATGCTTCTCCTAGAAAGTTTGCCTGCCCTCTTTTGTAATGCATTAAATGCAAGTTACAGTCACCTTGTGATTGCTATAGTGTTATTAACACATGTTCACAGTTCTTGAAATAATGCATACCAAATCAGAAACATTTCACTTTACATTCACATAGACTGCCATCTTCTCATATTTAAGTGATTTTCCATGTGTAGAAGAATATCCTTAATATTGTACTAAGTATAAATTCTGCAATAATAAAATTGTACTTAAGATCTGAAGTATATCAGGTAGTAGGTGTAGAAAGAACATGTCCATATTCTAGATAAACCAACTCTTACTCTTAGAAGAGCTACCACAAAAAGACATTACTTTTAGGTAACAAAGCTCCCAAAGTATATAAATAAAGTCTACATTAAATGTACATAAAATATTCAACAGAGTAAATTTATAGGCAGAAATAACTAAGTTTTAAACTAGCCCCAATCTGGGAACTTAAAAAAATTAATAAATAGAATTTCAACAAATTAGTAATGAACTGCAACTGAAATTTCAATCTTATTATAGATCATTGAAACCAACTATCAACATGCTGCAGATTAAAGGCATTTAAATAACTTTTCATATTGGGAATATTAAAGGGTCAAATGACATGACTTTGGGTTATTAAAAAAAAAATGCAGGAACCAGGGAAGAGAAAACCATTCCTCATTCTTAGTGTCAACTAGGTGGTGTGTTATGGCAGTTTTCCTTCGTGACATGACACAGTGTTGTGGAGAAAATCAGAGGCAACGAGATTGTGTTCAGTTCAGGATATCAACTTGGCATCCTGGCGAAGCCAGTGCAGTCCCTGCCGGGTGTAACGAACTAGGTCTGTCATGATGCTTGCATTAAAGATGAGAGGGCCCATTACTTTATCCAGTTCAGCAAAGAATTCTAGAAAACCAAAAACACTCATTAAATGATGCACACTCTTTTCAATCAGTGCTTTAAAGTTTATAGTCTAGATTGTAAAAAACTATTCATATAAAGTAAAAAACATTTCCTCCTACACTAAAATGATTAACTGTTCATGCTTTAGAATAAATCATCCCACAGTCAATCAAGTTATAGTTTTTCCCTAAGTCACGAAACATTTTTAAAAAGACTAAATGGTCAGGAATTAAGAGTTACACATATAAACAAAATGTCACTGATGGAAATTGCTACTACAAAGCAAACATGATTAAAATGGAGACCTAATTACAAGGTATTCACACTATACTATTACTCAAAAACATTCTCAGTGAACAGTTTTTGTATAAGAAGCAAGTGGTATGAAAAAGCAAGATGTTATCTATAAGTTTCCCCCATAAGAGCCCCTGTGAAGTTAGATACTTATAATAGCCTGTGTCCAATCTTTCTGCTGCATGCAACTTTAATGAACTGAATCTCATGTTTTAAACAGTTTAAAAACGTAAGAGATAGAAATGACATGATTCTTTCTACGTGAACAAAATCAGACTGATGTGTCTGTAAGGCAGGGGGTAGAGAGGAGGAAAGAATGACAGAATCCGAACATTTGATTCTAACACCATTCTGAGAGAAAACAGAGGGATGTAGGACTCAGGACAGTTTTTATATGCACAATAATAAAGACCTTAGTATACATAAGATAAGAAGTAATCAAACAGTTGAGGAGAAAAGGATGTCCTTTATAGAACTCCAGTTAATAAACTGGTGATGAATTTTCTATTTCCTAATGGAATAACACATGTAGGTGATAATCATCAATGGATGCTAAAAGCCTAAGTTAAATAGTTTAACATTTTAAAGTTTACATCAAACTGAATCAGGCAAACAACAGCTGAATGGTCAAATACTACTAAGACTAAAAAAGGAATAACCATTATATAACTCATAGTATGATTTAATAGGAAATATAGAGTTCAGTTCAGTTCAGTCACTCAGTTGTGTCCGACTCTTTGTGACCCCATGAATTGCAGCATGCCAGGCCTTCCTGTCCAACACCAACTCCCAGAGTTCACCCAAACTCATGTCCATTGAGTCGGTGATGCCATCCAGCCAACTCATCCTCGGTCGTCCCCTTCTCCTCCTGCCCTCAATCACTCCCAGCATCAGAGTCTTTTCCAATGAGTCAACTCTTTGCATGAGGTGGCCAAAGTACTGGAGTTTCAGCCTCAGCATCAGTCCTTCCAAAGAATACCCAGGACTGATCTCCTTTAGAATGGACTGGTTGGATCTCCTTGCAGTCCAAGGGACTCTCAAGAGTCTTCTCCAACACCACTGTTCAAAAGCATCAATTCTTCAGCGCTCAGCTTTCTTCACGGTCCAACTCTTACACCCATACATGACCACTGGAAAAACCATAGCCTTGACTAGACGGACCTTTGTTGGCAAAGTACTCTGCTTTTCAATATGCTATCTAGGTTGGTCATAACTTTCCTTCCAAGGAGTAAGCGTCTTTTAATTTCATGGCTGCAATCACCATCCGCAGTGATTTTGGAGCCCAGAAAAATAAAGTCTGACACTGTTTCCTCTGTTTCTCCATCTATAGTGATGGGACCAGATGTCATGATCTTCGTTTTCTGAATGTTGAGCTTTAAGCCAACTTTTTCACTCTCCACTTTCACTTTCATCAAAGGCTTTTTAGTTCCTCTTCACTTTCTCCCATAAGGGTGGTGTTATCTGCATATCTGAGGTTATTGATATTTCTCCCGGCAATCTTGATTCCAGCTTGTGCTTCTTCCAGCCCAGCGTTTCTCATGATGTACTCTGCATATAAGTTGAATAAGCAGGGTGACAATATACAGCCTTGATGTACTCCTTTTCCTATTTGGAACCAGTCTGTTGTTCCATGTCCAGTTCTAACTGTTGCTTCCTGACCTGCATACAGGTTTCTCAAGAGGCAGGTCAGGTGG
>SJYT01043597.1:32391-136042 GCA_006410635.1 Cephalophus harveyi
TGTGAGATGAGTGCAATTGTGTGGTAGTTTGAGCATTCTTTGGCATTATCTTTCTTTGGGATTGGAATGAAAACTGACCTTTTCCAGTCCTGTGGCCACTGCTGAGTTTTCCAAATTTGCTGGCAGACTGAGTGCAGCACTTTCACAGCATCATCTTTCAGGTTTTGAAACAGCTCAACTGGAATTCTATCACCTCCACTAGCTTTGTTCGTAGTGATGCTTTCTAAGGCCCACTTGACTTCACATTCCAAGATGTCTGGCTCTAGATGAGTGATCATACCATTGTGATTATCTGGGTCATGAAGATCTTTTTTGTACAGTTCTTCTGTGTATTCTTGCCACCTCTTCTTATTATCTTCTGCTTCTATTAGGTCCATTCCATTTCCGTCATTTATCGAGCCCATCTTTGCATGAAATGTTCCCTTGGTATCTCTAATTTTCTTGAAGAGATCTCTAGTCTTTCCCATTCTGTTGTTTTCCTCTATTTCTTTGCATTGATTGCTGAGGAAGGCTTTCTTATCTCTCCTTGCTATTCTTTGGAACTCTGCATTCAGGTGCTTCTATCTTTCCTTTTCTCCTTTGCTTTTCGCTTCTCTTCTTTTCACAGCTATTTGTAAGGCCTCCCCAGACAGCCATTTTGCTTTTTTTTGCATTTCTTTTCCAACGGGATGGTCTTGATCCCGGTATCCTGTACAATGTCACGAACCACTGCCCACAGTTCATCAGGCACTCTATCAGATCTAGTCCTTTAAATCTATTTCTCACTTCCACTGTATAATCATAAGGAATTTTATTTAGGTCATAGCTGAATGGTCTAGTGGTTTTCCCTACTTTCTTCAATTCCACCTATGAAAAGTTCTTACCTAAAATAATGAACTTGACTCTAATCAAGTCTCAAGATATAACTATCAGTATGAATGAGGGGGACAGAAGAGCAAGCTAAACAATACTATGAGGAAGTAATCAGCAAAATCCAGAATCTGATGCATTCTATGGTACAGTTTCTCCTTGATATCAATGGCATGCCCCTCCCTGCCAAAGAAATAGAAGAACGGAAGATACTTAAAAAATTGATCAATGAATGTTTGGATCCTGTTTGAAACAAACCCAACTGTTTAAAGAAAAAAGGCGTATTTCAAACAATAGGAAATCTAAGACATGATCATATCTTAGAAGACATAAAGGAGTTAGCTTTAAAATATACCAGGGAAAAGAAAAATATGATGGGGGGCGATGAGGAGGGATGGTGGGGGGGGAAATAAAACAAGATTAGCAAAATGTTATATTGCTGAAACTGAAGTTGAGTAAAAGGTACATGGTTTCATTATACCATTCTCTTCCTTTTAGTCAGTGTTTGAAAATTAGCATAAAATAAGTAGGTAGACAGGCAGGCAAGTAAGAATGTAAACAATAGTAGGGGGAGGAAGAAGGAAAGGGAGGGAGGAATGGAGAGATGAAAGGAAAAATGATGCTAGAAAACTGGCATTAGGGAGAAGAATGTAATGTAGGGATAACTTAAGAATTTAATCTTGTAACCTTTCCTGAGTTGTACTGACAATATTTAAAATTTTACAAACGAATCAGGCTTTTAGAAACACAAACTTCCTCCCACCATTACCCCTCTTTAGGGATCAGAATTTTTCATTTTCATCTGATGCTATAAGCATTATATTTAAATATACTCTGTGACAAAAGTATACTTACTTGATTGGCTATTTTAAGTTTTCTACAAAGGAGCTGCCTGAATAGATGCTACATACACATATTTGCTAAAAAACATCTAAGGAAGTGTCTATTCTGTACTTTTTCAAAGATCTTTAATACTTCCTAATTCTTAGTGTTCTTAGTTTGGGAGATAACAAGGTGCAATGATCTAATATTAAAGAATGCTAGACAGAAGGCTATTCATTTTATAGTCTCTTTTATCAACTAAGTTTCTTCCAATATATCTTCAAAAATCCAGTATGAACAGGTTTTCTTATATATTAAATACTTCATATGTATAAGATGTCTGGATATATTCCTTTGCCCATAGCCAAATTTACCTTAACCATCCCACGACAGATGATACATTTTATTACTTTTATACTATAAGCTGCAATTAAATGTGGCTGAACAAAGGCATATTTGTCTTAGACCAAAACTATTTTTTGTTTAGTTTGTGTCACCACTATAGTGCAAGGTATTTTTTTGACAAAACTCAGTACATTTACATGATTGATAAGCAATGAAGATCAGCAAACTGACTGTCATTAACTCTGGACTAGATAATAAACTAAATGTACAACAGACACTTAATTTGACTATTCCATAAAATCTCTTTTTAACAATTCCATCCTTCAGAGTCTCTCCAGAGACCTCCTTACCTTTTTGCTCTTTGGAAAGCTGTTCGGCTTGGTCCCAAATTTCAGTGGCATAGAGGAAGTTGGATGTAACCTGAACATAGCTGGCTGCCATGTGGTGGATCCTCTGTGGAATGGTCACTGAAGAACCACTTGCTGAAGCACTACTGGCTCCAGAAGAATAATTTCCTGAATTGCCTGGTGACAGCTTTGGAGAAACAGGGGAAGGCATCCCAACAGCTTTGCTACAGCACACAGAGAAACAGGAAGTTTATTCATATAGAAAATGATGAATGTGAGGAAATTAATGTATGATTGGCTCTTCCTACATGAAGGCTTTTAAAATTTGAAGGTTCTTTTAAATAAATACTTAGCTCACTAAAGTGTTTATTGTGAGTTATTATTTTATCAAGACTCTTTGGTTTAACCAATGGCAACAGTACAAAAGATGGGAAAGAAGTGAGGAAGTCATATACTTTGGTAAGAGCTGTTCCAAGACTTAGAAGCTAGATCATCTCACTCTCAGCTCAACACACTTTCCACCTATCTGGGCATATAATTAGGTACTTCCCAATTGTTCTATAGTAAGCTGAGTGGATTAACAATACGAGATTTCATGGTACTTTTTATCCTTTCTGTGGGTGAGTGGGATGGAGGTGATGTGGGAATGGAGGACAAACCATAATCATGCCACTGTTATTAAATTTTGGCAGTGTCCAGACATGAATAAAGATAAGTGCAAGGTGATAAAACTCCAACTAGCCACAGAAATCAAGCTGACAAAGGTTGAGGAGTTGTAAAAAAAAAAACCAACTCAGACTTCTACAGGTGAAATGTTCCTTCTCTAATCTTTCTAAGAGCACGTTTAAGATATTTTCAACTTAAAAAAAAATGATAATGGTAAAGAATCCACCTGTAATGTGGGAGACCTGGGTTTGATCCCTGGGTTGGGAAGATCCCCTGGAGAAGGGAATGGTGACCCACTTCAGTATTCTGGCCTGGAGAATTCTATGGACAGAGGAGCCTGGCAAGCTATAGTCCATGGGGTCACAAAGAATTGGACATAACTGAGCGACTTTCATTTTCACAAAAAATACCTTTTTTGGAAAGTGGCGAAACTTTCACATAAAAATAAACTTGTCACATAAAATTTTACAGAATAAAATTTACCTACCTTCCCAAGCCTGGTGATGGTGCTTGAGAGTTATTGTAAGAATTCTGTGGAGAAAAGAGAATGTACTTAATAATTAAAAAAAAAACAAACAAACAAAAAAGTAATTTATGAAGTAATATTTAAGTGTAATAAATATATTCAAAACCATTGGGCCAGTACTGATCTTAAGAAACCAAAATATGTGTGTGTGTGTGTGTGTGTGTGTATGTGCAACAGAAGGAAGTTATTTAGATTTAAGAGCTGGGGTGTTCTGGAAGACTGAAAAGGGAGAGACAAAGAATGAGTAACATTCAGATGGATAAAGAACAGGGGAGAAGGCATAGAGCAAAGCAAGTCATCCTGTGTACAAAGGCTGCAGACAAGAGAGTGTATATGATCCAAACAATTTACCTGGAGTAAACTTCAGAAAAGAAAGCGGGAGAGTGGGAGAGAGATTGATCTTGAAGGCCTTGTAGGTCAGAATAAGAATCTTTCACTTGACCCTGCAGGCAATGCTAAGCTATTAAAGCATTCCAAGTCATTATCAGGGCTGAATTTTAGGAAGACTTATGTAGGGCTATCATGAAAAAACATTAGGTTCTGTGATAAAAATAGATTATATACACTGAAAGATTACTAAGGGCTACTGTATATGGCTACATAGGTTCCACAATCAGGTATGTGTGCATTTTAAACCTCAAACTATTTGGAAGTTCCCAAATAGTAGTACTTCCTCTCCTTTGACAGGAAAAACATGAGGGCACTTCTGAGGTGGGAACAGGAGACTTTACAAATTTTGTCTCCTGGGAAACAGATACTCTTACTGTGTACTTACCTTCAGATGCTCTGTCAGCGTCTTTGAATACTTCAGAGCAGTTTCCTTCTTCAGTTTGAAGAGCCTCAGGTACAGTAAAGACTGGCATCGCAGGCTAGCCAATGGAAAAGGACAACTTATTTACCAGGACAACAGACTTTGGCCACATCGCATAGACAAGCTTCACATTGCGCCAGAGTACACAAGTGATTCATGTGAGCAGACCATGGCATAAGGTCAATGACACTAACTCTTAGGCAAAACCAAAAGGTGTGATCTTATTATGGTACACAACCTAGGGAGGGAAAGGAAGAGGAAGAGACCTAGGACTAGCCTCCTATTTGTTGACATTCAAAAATCAAAACCTCAACCCCAGGACACCAATGTGTCATTTTATAACACAGGGACTAAAAAATCATTGCGAGAGAATTTCCTGGCAGTCCAGTGGTTAGGATTCAGTGCTTCATCTTTCTCTGTCAGGAAACTGAGATAAGCCACCCCCTTCCCTCAACACCCACCCCCCCACCAAAAAAAAAAACTTCAGTGCATAATCTCTACATTAAACTAAAAATAATTTAAAACAACAAAACTAGGAACTCAATTGTAATGTTACAATTCTGAAGTAACATATGTAAAACTTACAAAGGCCCTGCATGGTCATCACTGCCTACCTCTCCAGTCACTTTCACTTACTTCTCCTGGGTCTTTTAGTTTCCTGACACAAGGTTTCCAGTTTCTTTTCACTATCCAGCCCTTGTAAATGTTTCCTCTACCTAAGGACTAAGTATTCCTACAGTTTACCTTTACAGTTATATAAACTTTTCATTCAAAGTACTGAATTCAAGTACTTGTGTGGTTATTTGATTAATTTCTGTCTCTTCACACTATACCCTGGACTCCATGACAAATAGGACTGTGCCAGTTTTTTTCTACTGGGAGAGCTGCTCTCCCACTTGTTAAACCCAGTACCAGGTAAAGTAAATAACCATGATAAATAAACTCTCTCTCTGGGGATAAGCAAACAAGTCATTTCTTTATTCTGAGCAAGCTAGATGTTGGAATGCGGGCACACAAAGTCGCTTCAGTTGTGTCTAACTCTTTGCAACCCTATAGACTATAGCCCGCGAGATTCCTCTGTTCATGAGATTCTCCAGGCAAAAATATTGGAATGGGTTGCCATGCCCTCCTTCAGAGGATCTTCCCAACCTGGGGATTGAACCCTACCTCCTGCAACTCCTGCACTGCAGGTAGATTCTTTACTGCTGAGCTGCCAGGGAAGCCCCAAAGGTAAGGTATATGTATATATAAATGGAGGGAAGAGGATACTAAAAGACGAGCCTGGATTTTTTATAGTGTCCATCTTTACTGAAATACACAATAGAAGCCTCAGAGTAAAAAAAAAAAGCAAACTATAGTCAAATCCAAAAAAAAAAGCCTAAAAAAGTGATCACTTAATAGAAAGTTCTATTATCAGTCTCACTCTACCAAGGCTTTTATTTTGTCAAGAGGGCAATGGAGGAGAGGCTCACAACAACTAAAAATTTTCAGTAGGAATTCTGTTGTTTTCTTCTTGACCAATCAAGAATAGATTTATGACTGGGTTATGGAAGGCCGATTCAAGGATAACTTTCAGAAGAACACAGACAGCACAGTTCCTTACGAAACTGCTTTGTTGTCTAGCAGAGGCGAACATACAACACTTACCAAAGCACTGTAAGTCTTTTATCTGCAGCTGTAGCATCTGGTGCCAAGTAATTCTTTAGCTTCATAGTGTATCTGTGAGATAAGAGAAGAAACAAAGGACACAAAATATAATACTTCATCTGTTGTATGACCTCCTCAGTCCTCTAAACATTAAAATCAAACTTAAAGACAAAAATACCCACTAAAGTGTATACTTCTCCTTATCCAAGGACAATAAAGGATTAAGGATCCTCTTTAGCTATTATTTTATAAATTAGTCCTTTCCAAGAAAGAACAGAGAAATATTACTGCCAACGATGCGGAAAGTTTCCCCACTTACTTGATGAGCTCCACCGTTTCTGAATACATAAGGAATGGGGATTTGGATTCCTGAGCATTTTTCTCTAATGCATTCCCACATTCAATGAAAGATACCACAGCATCAAGATAGTATACAGCTTTCTCAAACCTATCAGACTGAAGAAAGGAGAATAAAGGTAAATGAGAGCCACACTGATGTGCTACGAGAACAAATGAAGATTTAAGTTAATTTGATTAAATATATATTTACATACCAATGCATCTGCATTGTGCTTTAGCTTTTTTGCTTCTTGTAAATAATGGTCTGCTGAATAATTTCTGCAATGTAAATTTTTTATTTTAAGTAAAATGGGAAATATTTTCCTAAGATAATATTAGTTTTATAGCCCTCAGTTTTCATGTCCTCAAGTAAAGAAAATGAGCTATTACTACACATTTAATTAGTTTTTCCCTGACAAATGTTTATATTAGGTTAAGAGCATAAATCATTTGAAAGATTGAGAGTAAACAGAATGTAGGTAGGAAAAATAACCTTTATCAAAAGGGAGGGGAAAAAAACCCTATGTTACTTATTTGAGACATGAGACAGTCTTTATTTTAAACCTACACTGTTTTACTTAAGAAAGCCTTTAAACAGTAAAGTCAGCAAAGGTGGACTACTGGAAGGTACATGATTCACATTCTCCATGAGAATCATGAAGGGTAAATTAAGTTAGAAGGGGCAATACTTGGACTTAAAGGTGCCTTTAAAATTAAAAATCTGAATATTCTGTCACAATATCACAATACAACCAATTCTTCTGGTCACTGACAGACATTAAAATGAGTCTCTTATATGCTGACTGGAATGATTTCTTAAATGCATAAAAAAATCTTATTTATCTTACCTGTCATCAAAGGCAAGCTTAGTTCTCCGAGGCTTAGAAGCATCAGGAGTTGGTGTAGATGGAGGACAGTTAGAAGAACTATTTGGAGCCTTTTCCTGACCAGAAAAATAAAAACAAAAACTACATTGAAAATTATGAAATTAAAATTAAAAGTATTTCTTAGTTCATGGTTAAAAAGCAAACAAAATTCCACTGTCTGTGGTAGTTAATTCCCTTGTTATAAAAATTTAAAATTTCATAATGTAAATGTCCTTTTTATGGAATGAGCCCATTTTAAATAACCAAGAATATTCTTTATAATATTCAGTTCAGTCACTCAGTCATGTTGGGCTCTTTGTGACCCCATGAACCACAGCATGCTAGGCCTCCCTGTCCATCACCAACTCCTGGAGTCTACCCAAACCCATGTCCATTGAGTTGGTGATGCCATCCAAGCATCTCATCCTCTGTCGTCCTCTATCTCCTCCTGCCCTCAATCTTTCTCAGCATCAGGGTCTTTTCCAATGAGTCAGCTCTCCGCATCAGGTGGCCAAAGTATTGGAGTTTCAGCTTCAACATCAGTCCTTCCAATGAACACCCAGGAACAATCCATCTCCTTCAGGATGGACTGGCTAGATCTCCTTGCAGTCCAAGGGACTCTCAAGAGCCTTCTATTAGGGGTCTACTATGTGGGAGGCAATGACACTGACACTTGCAAAAACTTAAGGAATACACAAATCTAATATCAATATAGTAGCATTACTTCAGACAAAATTTACTGGTAATAACTGGTCAATGAAAACAATTACAATATCTAACATTTACTATGTGCTTACTATTTACTAGGCACTAAGTTAACCAAGTACTTAGTATAATCATTAATCCTTTAACAACCCTATGAAATATGTACTGCTATTAGGATAGACAAAAAGTAGTCTCAAGGAAGCTGAGCAACTTGCTGAAGTCCAAACAGCTTTTAAATAGTATTTCTGGAATTTGGGTTTTAAGTTCAGATTTATCAGATTTCAAAAGCCTAGACACTTTCTTAAATTTTATTCTGCCTCCTATCAACATGTCCATTCTGTCTCCTATCAACAGAGACCTTTAATACAAAGGCTATGACCCTGTCCTCCCAACAGCTTCCCCTCCAGTCCTATCTTCAATAAATTGAATACACATTTTTTCCCATTAAAAAAACCATAAATAAGTAGAATTTATCCTATGAATTAATAAATGTCTCAACATTAGAAAGCCCAATAATATATACTTTTTTATTACTTCTGTTTAAAAGAAACCATGTAACCATTTTTTTTCTTTTCTTGTAAAAGAGTCCTTTCAAGTTCCACCTATTACAGCTTTCTTCAAGAATGAAAATAAAAGCCCTGAGATTTGAAAAAGTACTAAACTCTTTATGGTAAAATCTGCACATTTACCAAATGGCTTCCTGAATACTACTGCAATCTTGGACAGCTTTCCCCCTGTGTTTTATAAACAGATCTATTAAGGTTGGCACAAAAGTAACTGTGGTTCCAACCATGAGTTTTAAATCATCACAACTAGGCTCAAACATATCTTTATTAATCAAAATAGGAACCATTACAGTCAACATGTTCTTGCCAATGAGAAATAAGTTTGTCTATCCCTGTAGTGAAAAAATCCACGCTTTGGGATTCCATGAACTCTTGGAAAGCATTTTCTGTGTCCTACTGGCTGTGGAAGCATTTCTCCTGCAAAAAGTTGTTGAGATGCTTGAAGAAGTGGTAGTCGGTTGGTGAGAGGTAAAGTGAATATGGCAGATGGGGCAAAACTTCGTAGCCCAATTTGTTCAACTTTTGAAGCGTTGGTTGTTCAATGTGCAGTTGGGCGCTGTCGTGGAGAAGAATTGGGCCCTTTCTGTTAACCAATGCTAGCTGCTTGGCATTGCAGTTTTTGGTGCATCTCATCAATTTGCTGAGCATACTTCTCAGATGTTAATAGTTTTGCCGGGATTTAGGAAGCTATAGTGGATCAGACTGGCAGCAGACCACTGAACAATGACCATGACTTTTTTTGGGTGCAAGTTTGGCTTTGAGTAGTGCTTTGGAGCTTCTTGGTCCAATCACTGCTGCTGCTGGTTGTTGTATAAAATCCACTTTTCATCACATCTGATTGATTGTTGTTGCACAGAAAAAGAGATGACACTTCCAAACGATGATTTTTTTGATTTTCAGTCAGCTCAAGCCTTTTCTCCTCCATAATTTGCTTCAAATGACAAATGACTGTGGAATGGTTGACGTTGAGTTCTTTGGCAATCTTTGTGTTGTTTAAGAGGATCAGCTTCAATGATGGCTCTCAGTCTGTCGTTGTCAACTTCGATAGCTGGCCACTCGCTCACCTTCAAGGTTCTCATCTCCTTCATAAAACTTTTTGAACCACCATTGCACTGTACATTCATTAGCAGTTTCAGGGTCAAATGCATTGTTGATGTTGCGAGTTGTCTCTGCTGCTTTACCACCCATTTTGAACTCAAATAAGAAAATCACTAGAATTTGATTTTTGTCTAACATCAGGGGCTTCCCTGGTGGCTCAGAGGTTAAAGCGTCTGCCTGCAATGCGGGAGACCTGGGTTCGATCCCCGGGTCGGGAAGATCCCCTGGAGAAGGAAATGGCAACCCACTCCAGTATTCTTGCCTGGAGAATCCCATGGATGGAGGAGCCTGGAGGGCTACAGTCCACAGGGTTGCAAAGAGTCGGACACGACTGAGCGACTTCACTTTCACTTCCATAGCATAAGTTTAAAATGAATACTAAGTAATAAAAGTCATTAGCAAAAATCATAAAGTGAGAAGTGTGCATTAAAATAATGTATAACATAATCATATTTATTTACGAATGTATTCCAATATCAAGTGGCAAATTTCAACAATGCAAAAACCTCAATTACGTTTGCACCAACTTAAATATAAGTGCTTAAGTTTAAATTTATTGAAGGAAAAGTGAAGTTTCTGAAATTATGTGTGGTAAGAAATGCTAACTATACTTACTGTGGTTGAATAAGTTTTTGCATTATATACATATAGGAAATCATTCTGTTGTATACCTGAAACTAATACAATGTTATATATCAACTTTATCTCAATTAATTAAAAAAACTGGTAGAAAAGGACTAACAAAATATCAGTCAGCATACAGAGGATATAGTGAGTAAAGGCAAAGAAAGGCTGTTTTTTTTAAAAAGACAAGTAAAAGTGATAAGCCTCTGATGAAATTGATGAAAGAAGAGAAAGATGGTACAGAAAACTAAAATTAAAAATAAAAGACAATATAAGAAGCAATATTAAAGATATTAAAAATAAAAGACTATACTGAACAAAATTTATGCCAACATATTTCAAAAATTTGGTATCAGCAAATATCTAGAGAAACAGAAAATAAAAATTATATGTAATTTTGGTTTTTCATATCTAATTTTATCCAGTAAGTTAAACACTGGATAAAGTGCAAACAAGTGAGACACAAATCCCTGCTTTCAAGAAGCTGACAAAAGAAGAGACACAGACATTGGATTTTACCTATGAGATAACAGAAACCAAATGAGCAGAAGAACTCACTTAATGAGTGCATTTTAAAATGAAAGAAAGAAAGAGAGAGAGAGATGAGGTTTAAAAGAAGAAACATACAGGTCTCAAATCCTACAGTTCAAGCATGGGAAATGGAGAAAGAGCCAGCCAGCAGGTAAACAGAGAACTAGGTCAGTGAAGGAAGCCCACAGAACAGGTTCCTCAAGGACACTATCTAAACTGCTATGGAAGTGGTCCAGCTGGAGAAAAAGCCTTTGGTATATCTCAATTTGAGACGTTGTTTACAATTTAAATTACCTCAAAATTTTAAAGATTTAATCACCACATTTAATAACCACAACTAACTGCCTTTGTCAATTTTTTCAACTGTTAAACAGTTGCTTATTTTAAGTCACAAATAATAATGCAGTAAATTATATGCTTAAAAATCTAGGTATTTTCTTAATTTTTTCAAGGAGTTTGCCCCTGATCAGATCACTTTAGAAAGCAATGAAAAACCTGATAAACAAATTTAGTATTAGAGCCTAAGTACAGCCTTGAAAAAGCTTCTCTGATCTAGTTACGTACCCACAAACATTCAGAATACTCCCCTACCTGATGATCATGCTCTAGGGCTAATTCCAGTGCTAGCTCAGCTAAAGAATATTTTTCTTCTTCATGAAGCCAAATGGTTGCTTTATCACTTTATGTAGTATAACTAGCTTGTAAAATCTGACTCTAAATGATCCAAAGACAACTTAAAACCATAGACAAGAATGCAATCAGAACAACTGGAGTTATTTATAAATTTCATCACAACTGTTCTTCCATAACCAACTTTTCCAATTATGGAAAACCAACTTTTCCAATTTCTACCTTAACCGATAATATGTGTGTGTCCAGATGACTTCATTCCTTTCATGGTCTCAGATCACAGGATGGGTTTATTATCAGACTATGACATTTTGAGAGTAAAAATGAACAGATCTGTAAGATTAGTAAGATGTTTAAAAATTTTTAAAAGCATAGTTACCATAGAGAAGTCACATGGCAAGGAGATTTTTTTCAAAAGGCTCAGGTCCCTCAGTGCCTTACCTTGACCTCCTTGGAGCTACTGGAAGTCTTCCCTTCAGTCCTCTTCTGCTTTGATGTGGAGGAACTGTTTTTGCTGCTGCCACTATTTTCCTTGTTGCTGTTATTACTTGACTTTAAAGAAGAAGACTGACTAATAGTCCTCTTCCGAGAGCCATGCTCTGTTTTTGGATCTTTTGAAGGAACAGGCCCAGCAGGAGAAGGCAATAAATCTTTTTCTTTCACAGCACTCTGTTTAGATGACCTGCCAAACCAAACAAATGCCCTCATTTCTCCACACAGTCATGTAAGAGTGATGGACTTTTCCCATTTGACTTTGCCTCATTTCAAGACAAATTTGTTTTTCCCTATTTGATTTAGAACATATGATTTCTGTAAAACAAAACAAAACTATAAATTTCAAGAGGGCAGATATGTTCTCCAGTGTTTCCTCCCCATTATGGTTGTATACTCAGTGCCTAAACCTTGGCCTGCCACACACAAGTATTCAATAAATAGTGACTGAATAAAAGAACAAAAAGAGGAATGGTGCATGAAGATACTAATGCTCCTATGTCTCCTGCAGCTATACATAAGCTTGCTATCCGGACTGAAAGTGGTAAGGCTTTACTTTAATTCTTATTCTATGAATACTTCCTATTCTAAAAAGAGAGATAAAGTGACTGAATCTTGCTTTTCATCCCAATTAACTAAAAGCAAAACCTCCCATTATTTGGTATATGACTGGGTACAGAAATGTATAACATATACATACTAAATGGAATATTCTAAGGGCACATTAGAAAGTACCCAGCAGCAAATAACACACATATATCAACACACATGTTAACATGTTTTGCAGACATACTCTTTGCTGCTGGATGGCTTGTGGCCTGCCATATTCTTGTCCTCTGTTTTAGGTTTCTTGCTCTCATTGGCTCGGTTATCATCTTCGTTCTGGATAAAAAACAGGAAAAAAAAAAGCAGTTAGGTTTTGATTTTTATTCATCTAATTTCAGTTTTCAGTGCTAGTCACCCTCAAACAGTTATTCTCTGATATACTTCAGAAAGAAGATAAATGTGAAGTGAAAGAACTCATTTAATCAGTGTTAAATAAATTAGGTTTTTAAGTCTGAGAAGAAGTCTCCTATTTTAGATAAGAAAAGCTGAAATGCTGAAACAGTCTTTTAAATGGCGTCTTTTCAGTCTCATGATTTGAGGAGGGGGGATGAGATAATTAAGATATAATTCACATACCATAAAATTCATCTGTGTTGTAAGATTATTTGTCAATACTTTATTTCTTTTTAATGAATGAATATATTCTATTGTATGGATATATCACATTTTATTTATCCATTCATCATTTGAATTTTTCCTACTTTTCAAATATAGGTTTTTGTGTGAACATGTTTTCATTGTTCTCGGGTATATACGTAGGAATGAAATTGCTGAGTCATGAGGGAATACTGTCTATGTACTTTTTGAGGAACTGTTAAACTAGGTCCCAAAGTGGCTACATCACTTTACATTCCCATCAGCACTGTCATTCTCCACATCTTCACCAACACTTGTTACTGTCCATTTTTTTGCTTTTAGCCAAGACTAATGATTTTTGAAAAACTTTTTTGCTGAAACAAAAGCTATGGGCCTGTCTATAATTATCAAGCTACTATGCTTGGGGGAACTTAAGTTTTCCTATTGATTTAAATATCAGGGCACAAATATTGCAAACATCCTGCCATACAAAAGAATTTGTTCCCATACACAAATGATTAAAATTGGACATGTGGGAACATGAGAAAAAGGAATCCACATCTTTCATTATCCTTGGCTGGTCTCTTTCTCAGTATTATCTGCTTTATCTTCAAGAATAATTTTACCAAAGCAACAAATCTCAAAAATCATCACTGGGAAATACCCTGGTGGTCCAGTGGTTAGGACTCAGTGCTTTCACTGTTGGGGCCTGGGATCAATCCCTGGTGAGGGAACTAAGATCCTGCAAGTTGTATGGCATTCTGGGGGGGAAATAATCATCACTAAGTTTCCTGGTGATATACATTTTATAAAATCAAAATTTCATTTACAGGTATTGATATAAAAAAACTTGTGAGGAATACATGCCAATAAGACGTGGGGGAGGTAAGGAGATATGCTTAGTCACTCAGTCATGTCCGACTCTTGGCGACCCCATGGGACTTGTAGCCCACCAGGCTCTTCTGTCCATGGGATTCTCCAGGCAAGAATACTGAAGTGGCTTGCCATTTCCTTCTCTAACAGAGATATGGGACACTCCTTTTAGAGGAAGGGGATTTTTTTATTACAAGTTATGTATATTGTAAAATTTTAAACAAGAGTAAAATATACTCAGTATATTATTTTATATGTCTGAAAAAGTTTACAAAGATTTGTAATACCTTTTTAAAGATAAAAGAACCATTTTTTTTAATTCCATAAGAAACATCTTATTTTTTTAAGGAGCAGAATCTATCATATACAAGCTCTTATTTCACATAATTTCTATGAATTATATAGAATAATATAAAATCCCATAACTAAGTCCAGCAATGTGAGGCTGTGGGCTCTAGAATCCAGCAGCCCTAAAGAGTTTACCAGTTGAATAAAGCATCACTTTACTACAATAATGGAAGCTCTTAGCTATAGTACTAAAAGTAGGAAGCTTCAGTTTTCTAGAAATTCAAATCTTAAAAAATCTTCAACTTTTGAAGATGCAAAAAAAAAAGTGTTAATAATTCTCATTTGTCCAAATACATTAGTAACAGCACACAGTACTGTGGTTCCAAGGAAAAAAGAGGGAAAACCACAGACTCATTTCAAGAAAATGCTATATTCCTCCTGTCCTCCTTCATGAGATTCTCAGGGTCAACTGGGCCTGGGATTTTGTTCTCAGTCCACCTGATATCCTGTTCACCAGCTCATGTTTTCAATATCTTACAATTGCATTCACACATGTGTATTAAGGGAAATTATACTATTATTCAATACAAATTAGTAAAATGTACTCTCCTCTAAAGATTTCTCACTAAAGTTGAGAGATCACACTTCTTTCCAAAAAATCTATCTCTATATGTAAGTTTTTCAGCTCCATTATACGTCCATTATCTTCCAATCACAGATATCCATGAATTTTCATATTTCCTGGGTCTAAAAAAAGCTGACCATAAAAGTATATACCAAGCTTTATCTGTAAATCCAAATTACCTTGTAATTATTTAGGGATGAGAGCTGGTTATGTGCCAGCAGATGTTTTTAATTCTGAACTTGCAGATATGGGTGTTTGAAAAAGCAGAAAAGCTGTGGCGCAGCTATGTACAATGGATTGGTGAAATTCTTAAGGACATGTTAAAATTGGTGAGTCAATTTACTAGCTGGAATTTGTAATCTAAAACATGTGACTTGGATATAAGAGAGAAGAAAGTGCTATGAAGTGTGACAGCCTGGAGAGTATATATCCCAACTAAAGACATTTAAAACCAAAATTTTAAGAATGTTGTAAAGGCCAGTTTGCAATCTTTGCTTCGTTCTCACCTCTACACTGGCCAGCACACACTATGAACAGATGCACTGGTTCATTTCTTATCTGATTAAAAACTATAATTCTTTACTAAAGGAGACAGGGAGAGGCACAGGGGTCCTCAAGAGACTCTTGTGTCTGTTGCCTCATCAGGACTTTAGGCTCAACTCTATTTTCCTTCATAGCTATGAATCAACTAGCTAGTTTTTGACTTAATGAGATTTCCACACTGCATTTTAGAGGATGATGTTCACACAACAACAACAACAAGAACAACAAAAAACCCATTACAAACCTTATGTTTCCTCTTGCCTTTGTTGGAAACTTTCTCTGAGGCTTGTTTCTGAGCCTCTCTTGTGTGCTTTTCTGGCACATTTTTCTTTTCCCCCTTGGGTGGCTCTGTTTCTTTGTAAGGCTTTCCTGGTATTCTAGTCAAGAGATTCAGGTCAATCTTCACAATAAGTGGATACCTGTCATCAGGTTCACTGAGGGGTGAAAGAAGTTCCTTCTCTTCCATAGGAGAGAACATTCGTTGCCGAAAAAAGCTATCTTCTTCCTCCACTGAGGAGGGTTTAACGGGAGTCCTATTACTCTCAGGGTACTTAGGAGTTTGTGAGGAAGGAGGAAGGCTCTCGCTTTCATCCGAATCTGAGGATGAGGTATCTGTTTCTATAATTTCCCTCGATTTCTGGGAAGATTTACTTGTTGACTTGTATTTCTTTTTCTCTGCTGGAGGTCGAGGGGAAGATTTGGACTCCTTTTTTATATTGGGTTTTCTTGAGCCTTTGGTGGCTGCTTTGTGTCTGCTAGAGGGCATGCTGGTAGCCATGTCTACAGGAGTTTCACTCTCTATCTTCAGGCCTCCACGAGGCTCTTCAGCAGCTGCCTTCTCAGTCTTTTTGGGTTGTTTTTTTCCTACAGTTCTCCTCTGTGCTGTGCTGTCACTCTGGGCAGGAGACTTTTGCCTCCCACGCCCACTTTCTGATCCCTTTTGGACAGTTTTGGAGTCTCGTCCAGGAGTAGCAGAACTTGTTTCTTTAGGACCACCTGGATCCGTGTAGCTATTCCCTGTGCCCTGTTCTCGGCCTTCCTTTTTATAGCCTTGAGATGATGGGATATTACTGTCCACAGAAGAAGCTGGTGATACTTTATGTGGATTTACTTTATTCAGCCAGTTATCAAGTTGCCATTTATTTGTGGGAGGTGGTTCAGGCTGAAAAACAGAGAAAGAAGTATGCTTTTTCAGTACTGAAACTTTCTCCTTTCTTCATAATCTCAAGGAAGAGGAAAAAACACAATGCCCAACACCACAAAAGCATTTGTTTTTCATAGTTCTAACTGAACCAGAGCAAAAGGCTAAAAATAATAATAGCTCTAATCACTTGAATGAGAAGATAAGCTAATTATTATATATATAGCCTTTTAATATTAAATAGCCCTGGTCAGGAATCCATACAGTACATTTAATTCCAGAAAGCAAACAAATGATGTAGGAACCAACAGAGATTTTAAACCACATTTTATCAAGCTACAGTGAATTTATCCTATTTAAGACTTCTTTTCACCATAACTAAATAACATGAGTCACCAGGTTGAAACAAAAATAAAGCTCAAAGTAAATACTGGGCATCACCAGGGGCCTTCAGAGTGCCTAAAAAGAAGGGACCCTCTTGGCTCCCTCTCACCTCAGGAGATGCACTCTGGGATGGCTCATTTGCCTCACTGTCACTGGAACTACTTTCACTCTCTGAGTCAGATCCAGAGCTGCTTTCAGATCCACTGTGGCTGCTAGAATCATCCCTGGAGTTATCTGCCCCTTCACTATTATGGTGTGAAGGTTCAGAGTTACTAAAAGAAATAAAAAATATAAATGACCAAAAGATTTTTTTTTTCAGAATGACAACCTGTAAGCATTCAAAGCTGACACTCCACTTTATTTAAAATGTTTACTATTTGTTAAGCTCTTCAAATTCTATGATTCTAAAACTTCATTATAAATGAAATAAATACTTCCTTAAAAAGTTTCTGAAATGCTGCATTAGCCATTAGTACTCACCTTTAATAAAAGCTTTACTGGGGTACAAAATACTCTAAAATTCATTTATTTTAAACACAATTCACAATGATTTTGAATTTACAGAGTTGTAATAATAATATTTACTTTATAAGGTCAATTACTCTATCACTACACACTGTTACCAGATTGACCCTTCCACTCTAAATAAAACAAAAAATAAAAGGATGCCTACCTTCCTGGTGTACTCCTTGGCATTGTCTTATCACAATCCTAAAATTAAAACATAAGAGGAAATCTATAAATGAATAAATAGTACTTTATCTGCTTAATGTGAACAATATGTGAAATCTTAATAGAAAAACTTTCTTCTCTAATATATGCATCAATGGTCACTTAACACTTATAAAATACTGTTTTTACCTGAAGAATAATGAATTGCCAGGATAAGATTAAAAGTTGTGTTAATAGTTCTTCTTATCAACAATCTCATGCTTCATGAGGATGTTCTGATATATGCTAAGTAATAAGGAAAAGCCATTAAAAAAAAAAAAATAAGGGAAAAAAGTGGAGGTTTAAAGACAGAGTAGAAAACTGTAAATACACCAGTGTCAGAAAAGCAGGAATGAACTTATCTTAACTACCTGGATCATAAATGTATTATTCAATTATAATTCTTGTAAAATATAATAAAAACAAACACTGTATGAAACTAGTAAATCATAAGTAGACACACCTGTTCCCCATCACTGTCTTCACTGCTGCTTAGCTTTAAGTCATCTTTTAACATACTAGAAGGAAAAGACAGAAAGAATGATTATTTTGGGAATTTCATCATGGCACAGCAGAGTATTAAATATTCAACAATAATTCTAGAAATAATCACCATGAGAGCCAAAGATTTGTTTGAAAAATAAAGAAAAGACCCAGTAAGTCTTACTATGTCTGGTTTGGTTTATATCCAGAGTAAAAATCTGAGAAAGATGAAATTTAACAATTTCAATTTTGGAAGCTCTAACTTTTCCATAAGTAAAATATTCATCTTTGGTTTCTAATTAAATAAAAGTTACCTGCCACAAATTCCCATACTCATTTCTGTTATCTCTAATTTTTCTCTAATTGCAAATATACAAACTCATTCATTATTAAAACAAATTACCATATTCATACCTAATAGTCCACTAGAGGAATAGGACTCTCAAAAAGAAGGAAGATAAAATGAAAGCATCAGCAATTCTCTTTCACTATCCCCAATGTTTTATTAAGAGATATGCACACTTGGGTAGTTGTGAAAACCAGAACACACAAAGTGCTAGTTCATAAATGCCTTGCTATGAAAGATGAGTGCTCTTTGCAGACAATTTTGGGCAAGAACCTTGGTTATACAAGAGAAATAACCATGTATGAATTAAAAATAACTCCAGAGTCCAAATCTTCTTAATCAAAATTCAAATCAACTATTTAAAAAACACAAATAAATACTTTAAGTTAACAGTTCCTGGAATTAGTTTTTAAAAGTAAAATTATAGATTTAGATTTTCCTTAATGCCACAGAATCAAAATCAAAATTAAAAACGGAGTAAGGAATCACAAAACACTCCTTGCCTTTTTATAAGAAAGGAAAATTAACACAAGCCTAGAAAATGTTTGATTTCTTATCACCACTAGTTACATTACCTTTCTTCTCAAAATTTCCTGACAGTCTCCAATCAATGGAAAGGAAATCTTCTTTCACTCCTACTAATACTAATACTCTCCCCTCAAAACTTAACCTGAGTTTCTAAATCTGATCCCAAATTCAGAGTTTCACATAAATGACCATCTTAATACAAAGTAACCAGATGATTATAGAACTATGAAATCTGTTCTAAGGATGACCAAATCAGTGGGACAGATAAAAAGGTCTTCTTTTGGTCAAGGTCTCAGTACATCTCTATGACTGATTTCCTATAAAGAAATGTGCTTACTCTGAATTCTCTCAGCCCTTATGATTTAATAATGGCAGGTCAATGAACCTGTTTACACATATGAATATGTCAAAGCTTTTACCATACTGCTTAAGGTACTGGATGCTCTTGTTCCCTCAGAAACCAAAGTAATCTGAACATATATGATAAGCTCCCATTGGTTTTCTGCACATGAATAAATATAATAAATAAGAATTTACATAATATAAACTCTTCAACAGGCAGGTGAAATTTCTTGTATTCATATATTTTCATTCTCACTCAATTCCCACTATGTTCAGCTGAAGAGGCTGAGGTTATCAGTATAGACTGTGGTTATACTGGTTATTCACTTTCTTTAGAATTTTGTTTCAATCACTGGATTAACTTGTGGTCTCAGGAATTCAATAGTAAGTTCATTCTTTAAGTTGGAATTTATTATCATCCAATATACCACTCCACTGCATTTTGATACATATTTCTGGGTCTACCTATAAAATAAAAGTAGGAAAACAACACAGGCAGTATGAACTATGCTGCTTTAATATTCTAAATTTTGTGGTCAAATGGAGGGTTTTACTAAAAAGAATCCTGTATTTTTTTTCACGTGTTTTTTTTTGTTTGTTTGTTTGTTTAAACAAACTAGCATCACAAACACTTCTGAAAGATAAGAAAAAAGTGTAATTATAGAGCTGCTGCTGCTGCTGCTAAGTCGCTTCAGCCGTGTCCGACTCTGTGTGACCCCATAGACGGCAGCCCACCAGGGCCCCCGTCCCTGGGATTCTCCAGGCAAGAACATTGGAGTGGGTTGCCATTTGCTTCTCCAATGCATGAAAGTGAAAAGTGAAAGTGAAGTCGCTCAGTCATGTCCGACTCTTCGCGACCCCATAGACTGCAGCCCACCAGGCTCCTCCATCCATAGGATTTTCCAGGCAAGAGTACTGGAGTGGGGCGCCAGTGCAGGGGTACGTAAACTATGGCTCCACAAGCCAAATCTAGGCCTATTTTGAAAAGAAAAGTTTTAACTGGAACATAACCACACCCATAGTCTCTGGCTGCTTTTATGGTACAACAGCAAAGTTGAGTAGTTGAGACAGAAACCATTTGGACCCTAAAGTCTAATAAACTATTTCACTGTCTGGTCCTTTACATAAAAGTTTGCCTACCCGTGCCTTAAAAGATTAAACACATATTTCTAAGTGTTCTAGATATCCAGATACTACTAATCCAAAAAAGTTGGGACTTTGAGCAAAAAAAAAGACAAACATTAAACTTATTAAGCCATAAACTTACGATTTAGACTGGTGTGCATTTGAAGTTTTAGAAGGATTATATCTTTCTGGAGCAAAAAAGAATGCAGACATCAGCAACTACAGTATGGGTATTTATATTTTAAAATATCTATATAACCTCAAAGAAATATAAACAATGGGATATAATTCTTCATCCATCAAATCAGTAACACTTTAATGTACATAATATGAAATACTGGTAGAAACAGGCATGTCACATGTTATTGGTAGGACTGTAAATTCATACAATCTTTCTAGAGGGCAATTTGATATTATCTTACCAATACTGTAAATGCACATATCCACTGACCTAGCAATTAAAAGGAAATGAATTTACACTACATCTAGAGGAATACATACACAAAATAAACACTCACACAGTTTATTATAGCATGGTTTGCAACAGCAAAACTGGAAACCAATGCCCATCTACAGGGGACTAGATAAATACATTAGGATAGTTTCCATAATATAACACATTTTTGTTTTTAAAAAGAATGAACTAGAGCTTTATACTGATATTAAAAAAAAAGTGACAGTGTTAGTCACTCAGTTGTGTCCGACTCTTTGTGACCCCATGGACTCTATAGCCCACCACGCTCCCCTGTCCATAGGGATTCTCCAGGCAAGAATACTGGAGTGGGTTGTCATGCCCTCCTCCAGGAGATCTTCCCAACCCAGGGATCAAAACCCCAGGTCTCCTGCATTGCAGGCAGATTCTGTCTGAGCCACCAGGGAAGCCCATACTGATATAAAGACAGTTCTAAAATAAATTAAGTGAAAAACACAGGAAATAAAGAGTAGGTGCAGCTTATGGTCCCATCTGCCAATAGTTTAGATATGGGCAGAGAGAATGGGGGAAGAGGAGTAGAAGTAAACAGATACTTTTAAAAGATTTTAAGAGAAAATGAATACTTTCTGGCCTATGGGTAGTTATTTACTATGTATCTATAATGCTGGGTCCTTTTTTCCTATCTGTAGCTTTAAGACAGAACAAAGAAATAGTTACATAAGATTTGTTAACCTTAAAATGGACCTCTGCTTTAAGATCACTAAAGTCAACAAATTAAGGACTAAAAAAGCTCCATATTTTAATCTCTCTAAATAGCTTATTACCAGAGTAAATATACTTGAGAAGTTACTGCTCTTGGCAAAAGAACATTTGTTTTTTTTTAGAGAGCTTTATGGTGAAGTCCAGACATTTGAAAGGTTCCTGACCTTACCACTACCAATTTATACAGCCATCAACTCGTGGAATCACAATGGAACTCCCCAAAGCTATCTTCCCCTCAAGTTCTTCTGAGAGGCCAAGAGAGTGGAGGTAGACAGGGATTTTGTAGCAGACATCAGACCTTCTTCACAGCTAAAAAGACCCAGAAAGAATAGAATGGCTCTTGGGGATATGAGGTGGCCATCAAATTGAACTCATGAGCTCTGAACTATTAGTTCAAATACTTAATTAAAATAGCTTATTTTGATACTGAGTGATTTATAATTCTTCATTTTTTAAGCTAAGATTCAGTTCAACCCATTACTAATCATCAGATCATAAATACTGGGATAAGATACACAAAAGAATTATTAAAGAAACATATGAGGTGACCACGAGAAATGAATGTGCAATAAACAGCTTAATATAAAAACCAAGAGGAAAAGAAATACTCACTTTGTTCTCCAGGGCCAAAACTGGACTGCTGAGACTCCTGAGAAAAAGGGACATAAAATTATATAGTGACATTAAGAGAAAAAGTTTCATTAGAGAAAAATACTTCACATTAAACTACTCAATTCCAACTAATTCAATGGAAGATTCTGTTGAGTTACTAAAAATGCATAAAAGACAAAAGCAAAATCAAAACAAAAAACAAACAAAAAAAGAATGCATAAAAGAAAAAAAAACACAAAAGAATTTAATGATCCCATCTGATCAGCTTCACCAATTCAATGGTCAGTAGTAGAGCTTCCCAGAGCTTAATACAGAAAAGTACTAATCTATGTAACAGTCTTGATCATTTGTTTTTAGCAGCATCCTTGGCACTCATAGCCTAATTTAATTCTTGATCTTAAAAAAATGCTATTTTTTAAAGAATACTAATAATGATATATTAAAGTGAAAATAGTTATGCAAATTATATATACTCAAAACATACCACTATTATGGACTAGTAACCCATTCACAGTTATTCCCATGTCATTTTACTCCCCCTCTCCCTGCTCCCAATATCTTATAATTAGCAACCTGAGGAGATTTCCATACTCATTTTACATACTTCTTTGTAAGCCCTATACTAGCACTGTGTCTGGCACTCATCAAGCAACAGTAAAAAGAAAGCCAAAATGTCCAGGAAAGAAACTTTTCAAACTCAACTTTCAAGACAAGAACAGCTGTTTCACAAGTGCAAGTCGTACATTTTTCTAGGTTAAGTCTGTGGTACACATTGCAGTACACTAAGATCACACAAACTTCCCTATTCTCTTCAAAAGCTTACTTAAAAGTATAATCTTCTAAGAATGACAGAATTATCTGTGAAAGAGAAATACAAACAGTATCAGCTAAAGTATAGTTTTGCTGTTTAAAAATACTTTAAACCTACATCAACTGTCAACTGATTTTCAACAAGGGTATGAAGACCATCCAACACAGAAAGAATACTCTTCAGCAAAAGATGCTAGGACAAGTGAATAGTCATAGAATGAAGTCGGATCCTCACCACAGACAACCTGGAATAGATCAAAGATCTAAATCTAAGAGATAAAACTACAAACTCTCAGAAGAAAATGCAGTGCCAAATCTTAAAAACCTTGGATTTGGCAAAGAGTTTTTATATATGACACCAAAAGCATGAAAGACATACATAAATTGGATTTCATAAAAATTAAGAACTTTTGTGCTACAAAGGATACCATCAAGAAAGCGAGAAGACAACATACAAATTGGGGAGAAAATTGGTATCTACAATATATAAAAAGCTGTTATAACTCAATGCTGAAAATCAAATAACCCAGTGAAAAAATTGGGTAAAGGATCTGACTATACATTTTCCCAAGAAATGTGGCCAGAAAGCATATGAAAAGATGTTTGACTTCATTTGTCATTGGGAGGAAATGCAAATCAAATTGACAATGAGATATCATTTCACACCCACTAAGATGACTAGAATCAAAAAGATAGATAACTGCAGTGTTGATAAGAATGTGGAAAAACTGAAAGCCTAATGGGAAATACTAAATGGTACCTCTAGCTATTCTGGAAAGCATTCTGGCAGTTCCTCAGATAATTAAACATATGAGTTACAACATGATCCAGCAATTCTGCCCCAGGTATAACCGAGCGAAATGAAAACATGTCCACACAAAAAATTGTGCCCAAAAATTTACAGAAGTATTAGTCATAGTAGCCAAAAGCCCAAAACAACCCAAATTTCCATCAGCTGTTGTTGTGTTAGACACTCAGTCATGTCTGACTCTTTGTGACTCTATGGACTGCAGCCCATCAGGCTCCTCTGTCCCTGGGATTCTACAGGCAAGAATACTGGAATGGGTTGCCATTTCCTTCTCCAGGGGATCTTCTTGCCCCAGGGGTCAAACTTGCACCTCTTGCATCTCCTGCATCACTAGGGAACCCCTCCATCAGGTGATGAATGTATAAACAAAATGATATATCTCTAAACAATGGATTATTATTTGACCATAAAAAAGAATGAAGGAACTGATACATGCTACAACATGGAAGAACCTTGAACATTATGCAAAGAGAAAGAATCCAGTTGCAAGAGATATGCAATATATGATATGATTTCATTTACATGAAATGTCCAGAAAGGGGAAATCAACAGAGAGGACATATTGGTTGAGTAGGACTGGGAGGGGAACAGAAGGAAAAAGGTTGACAGCTAAACGGTAGGGAGCTTCCTTTTGAGGTGATAAAAATGTTCTAAACATTAAAAAAAAAAATTCTTTTTGGCCATGCCACGTGGTCTGTGGGATCTTAGTTCCTGGACCTGGGATTGAATTCAGGCCCTTGTCAGTGAAAATGCAGAGTCCTAAGCAATGGATCACCACAGATTTCCCAAAATGTTTAAAAATTCACTGCTATAATGGCTGTACATATCTATAAATATGCTCAAAACCATTTAACTGTATACTCTGAATGGGTGATTTGTATGATATGTGAATTCTATCTCAACAAAGCTATTCTAAAAAAGTCTTTAAATACATCAGTGACCAAGAGGTCATTCCTGTGAATCTTATTAAATATGAAAAGAAGGATCTTCCTGGTGGTCCACTGGCTAGGACTCTGTGCTCCCAGTATTGGGGGTCTGGGTTCAATCCCTGGTCAGGAATTGAACCTGCATGTCCCAACTATGACCCAGCACAGACAAACAAACATTTATTTTTTTACATGAAAAGAATTCTCTACCCAGCCTTGAATGACTAATTGTCTTATACTTATTTATCTGGTAAATGGTCTAACAGTTTAATAACCTTTTAAGTAGTCTCTTGATTCCTTTTTCTCACCTCTGACAATAGTCAGGTAGTAACCAAAAGCAACTGGAGGGACGTCACTGGTGATTCAGTGGTTAAAACTCCATGTTTCCAATGCAGGGGACATGAGTTTGATCCCTGTTTGGGGAATTAAGATCCTATGTGCCACACAGGTGGCCTAAAAAAAACCAAAACCTATAAAATAAATAAGCAAATATGACTGGATTCTGTCTAGACCATCTACTTATATGCAACCCCTTCTCCTCTCCATCTGTACTGCAAAGATGTAGGTTCTCACCTTTCTTCATTTACAATGGTCATCTAATGGATCTTCCTGGCTCTAGTCTTTCTTTCACTCAACTACAGCCTCTAGTTGACCTTTCTAAAGTCCAAAGTCTTAGAATATATCATTAATACTCCCTCATTTTTCACAGAGCGTACAATGGCTCTTCCATTTTTCCTAAAGCTGAAACCCAAACTCCTTGATACACATTCACTCACATATCTAAGTACTGGAAAAACACAATAAGCAAAAACTGACATGGCCTTTGTCTTCGTGGAACTTAATATCAATGAGTATTTTTGCAACTACTCATGCAAATCAAGATAAAATAGCAACTGTGTTAGGTACAACAAAGGGTAAATTCTTGCACAGTATTATAAAGTAATATAAAAATAACAATTATATTATTATTATGTGTGTGCGCATGCACGTGCACATGAGAAACAAACATACAGATACACATACACACATACACCCCTGACCAGGAAAATGAGCAAAGGCTTCCCTGAGTAGGTACTGCTCAGGATGAAATTTGAAGGATATGTAGGAAGTAGACTGGGAAAGGATGTAAAACTTGAGTGTTCAGGGTAGACAGGAAAGCATGTGTAAAGGCAAGAAAGAGTAGGAGCACAGCTAGTATAAAGAACTTCTAGGCAGCCCACAAGAGGAAAAGGTATAGAAGGAAGAAGGTTAAGAAATTAAACTCAGGACCAGAGAGGCTAAATCACATAGCTGATTTTTATAGACCATATTAAAGATTTGTGTGTGTGTGCAGTTTACTACGCTGAAGAATTATACAAGTACATCTGCATACTGTGATGATTACCTTGGCTATTAAGTAGAAAACAGCTTTGAGAAATCTAGAATGGAAGTAAAGATATTTCTGTCAGGAGATAACTGCAGTGGTGCAAATAGGAGATGACTACAGCTTAAAGATACTGGTCTCCAAGCTTTTTTGATCATGTACTCCCCACCACTAAGACATTTTTGCATTTGTATCTCCCAAATATGTGTGTGCTCAGTTGCGCCTGACTTTTGCGACCCCATGAACTGTAGCCCGTCAAGCTTCTCTGTCTATGGAATTTTCTAGGCAAGAATATTGAAATGGGTTGCCATTTGCATTATTATTTAACTAGTATATATTATGTAAGACCAAAATATTAAAAATTTAAAGGGCTCAGATAAAATAATATTCTAGAGTAATTTAAAAATTGTATTTATCAATGGCAACAATGCTTTGCTTCAGTTCAGTTCAGTCGTTCAGTCGTGTCTGACTCTTTGCGACCCCATGAATCGCAGCATGCCAGGCCTCCCTATCTATTACCAACTCCCAGAGTTCACTCAGACTCACGTCCATCGAATCAGTGATGCCATCCACCCATCTCATCCTCTGTCGTCCCCTTCTCCTCCTGCCCCCAATCCCTCCCAGCATCAGAGTCTTTTCCAATGAGTCAACTCTTTGCATGAGGTGGCCAAAGTATTGGAGTTTCAGCTTTAGCATCATTCCTTCCAAAGAAATCCCAGGGCTGATCTCCTTCAGAATGGACTGGTTGGATCTCCTTGCATACACACAAAAATACAGCCTGACACTAAAACTGGTTTGATAATTGTTCCACTGGGTATCACAAAGACACAGCTAGATAAATGGAAGAGATGCTGTACTGACTACACCATGATACCAAAATTTCAATCTTGCAAATTAATATGTGAAAGTTTCTATTGAAATTTAGCTAATAGATTTCCAATGGTCACTAAGAAAACAAAAGGTTATGGTTTAGTATTTTTAGGAAATGGGTTCAAAACTCACTGAAGTTAGAAAATTCTGTTTCCAAGTCTTTAAAGCTTGCACATATGATAATCATCACAGTTTTTAACAACAATAAAAAATACAGGATTTCCCCGGTGGTTCAGTGGTTAAGAATCCACCTGCCAATGCAGGTGGCCCAGGTTTGATCCTTTGTCCAGGAAGATTCCACACGCAACTTAAGCCCATGTACCCTAGAGTCTGTGCTCTGCAAAAAGAGAAGCCACAGCAATACAATGAGAAATCCACGCACCACAACTAGAGAAAGTCTGTGTGCAGCAACAAAGATCCAGAGCAGCCATAAACAAATAACAATGGAAACACATAGTAATGACATTATTTTTAAAACACTGCCTTCCTAACTTCAGGCAGTTACTTTTTCATTCACTGTTAGGACATCATTTTTATTCTAAGAAGAGGGTTTAATTTATTATTATCATTTTAAATATGCTATGAAAAGATCTAATCTATTTGGGACTTACACGTGAAAGAGAGGGAGGGGAAAGGGAAAAAGGAAGGATGGAGGGAAGGAGAAGAGGGAGGGAGGGACAGAAAGGAAGGAAAAGTGAAAGTGAAGTCATTCAGTCATGTCAGACTCCTTGCAACCTCATGGACTGTAGCCCACCAGACTCCTCCATCCACGATATTTTCTAGGCAAGAGTACTGGAGTGGGTTGCCATTTCCTTCTCCAGGGGATCTTCCCAACCCAGGGACTGAACCTGGGTCTCCCGCATTGCAGGTATATGCTTTACCATCTGAACCACCAGGGATGTTATCTAATTCACTTTTAAGTACACCAACTCTTATTGTCATTAAACAAATAATCAGTGAACTTCTGGGTTAATATAAAAAGTATTTGGGAGTGCCACACCAGTTCTCCATGAAGGAAGGGGGAGGAGAAATTATCTATACTTTAGGACTTAACTTTTCTGTTATATCTTTCTTTGAGTGGTACACACACAAAAATAGTTTTTCAAGTATTTTATAACTGAAGTAACCTGGTAGCTCAGATGGTAAAGAATCTGCCTGCAATGCAGAGGACCCAGGTTTGATACCTGGGTCGGGAAGATTCCCTGGAAGAGGAAATGGCAACCCACTCCAGTATTCTTGCCTGGAGAATTCCATGGACAGAGGAGCCTGCGGGCTACAATCCATGGGGTCTCAAAGAGTTGGACACAACCAAAGGACTAACACACACACACCTAACTGAAAAGAGAAGCGAACAATCTCTTAAATTGATACTAGTACTAGAAGCACCTACACTTTCATTCATCTATATAGACCTAACTTTGTACACTGCATGATTTATTCTAACACTTGTTTCTTAAATCTTTAGTTTTGCTTTCTAAGTCTGTTTCAATAGTGTTTCCTGACAAAGGAATACATTTTAGTCTGCTTTCTCTGTGCTCTCTTTGTACTGGATTTCAGTCATTTTCTTTGCAATAAAAAGACCAAGTTTTTAAACAAAGGGAGAACACTGGGAGAAACAACAAAAGAGGTTTTTAATAAAATTTTATTAGACTTGATTTATGTTAAAGGTTTTACTGCTGCTGCTGCTGCTGCTACTAAGTCGCTTCAGTCATGTCCGACTCTGTGCGACCCCATAGATGGCAGCCCACCAGGCTCCCCTGTCCCTGGGATTCTCCAGGCAAGAACACTGGAGTGGGTTGTCATTTCCTTCTCCAATGCATGAAAGTGAAAAGTGAAAGTGAAGTCGCTCCGTCGTGTCCGACTCTTCGCGACCCCATGGACTGCAGCCTACCAGGCCCCTCCGTCCATGGAATCGATTTCCCAAGCAAGAGTACTGGAGTGGGGTGCCATCGCCTTCTCCGAAAGGTTGTACTGAACACCACATAATTCAAAATGTCACTAAGTACAAAATATGACGCTTTCATCATTTTATCAATTACTATCTCAAAGTATATACTATATACACTAAAAGCAAGATTAATGATAAAAATGCATGTCAAATTACTGCTGATAATCTGGATTTTTTTCTGCTTATGGCATCTTTGCTTCTACTATGCAGTGGCAGATACAGAGCTCATACTTGGAGAAGGATAATCTCAACTTTGCCATTTTCTTGTTTGGTCAGAAAAGGATTTGTGTGTTATTTTCTTTTGATAGTTTCATTGCAGGTATGTCTTTTAAGCCATTTGTGCATTGGTGAAGATTAGCTGAATTAAAATCCGTTAACACAATCCATAAATAATCTTAACAAAGCACACTTAAAACTGCAATAAGCCACAGCTAGGAAGAACAAATGAACAAGAATAACTATCAACTTTTCCATATTGAAAAGACCTAAACTTCTCTTTGGATACCTCACATACCAGACATAAAATATGATCATAAAATTTGAGGGTTTGATTCCTGGTCAGGGAACTTAAGATCCAGCATGTCACATGGTGGGGCCAAAAAAACCCCAAAACCCTGTAAAAGTAACCTAGCCAAAGCAATAATCAGTAAGTAGCTAACTGAGCTGCTTCAGACAAATAAAAAATCTAAACACAGTTGAGTTCAGTTTGGTTGTGTCCAACTCTTTATGACCCCATGGACTGTAGCACGCCAGGTTTCCCTGTCCATCACTAACACCTGAAGCTTGATCAAACTGTCCATCAAGTTGGTGATGCCACCCAACCATCTCATCCTCTGTCATCCCCTTCTCCTCCTGGCTTCAATCTTTCCCACATCAGGGTCTTTTCTAATGAGTCTGTTCTTCGCGTGAGGTGGCTAAAGTATTGGCACTTCAGCATCAGTCCTTCCAATGAATATTCAGGACTGATTTCCTTTAGTATTGACTGGTTGGATATCCCTACAGTCCAAGGGACTCTTAAGAGTCTTCTCCAACACCACAGTTCAAAAGCATCAATTCTTCAGTGCTCAGCTTTCTTTATGGTCCAACTCTTTCACCCATACATGACTATTAGAAAACCACAGCTTTGACTAGGTGAACCTTTGTTGGCAAAGTAATGTCTCTGCTTTTTAATATGCTCTCTAGGCTGGTCACAGCTTTTCTTCCAAGGAGCAAGCGTCTTTCAGTTTCATAGCTGTAGTCACCATCTGCAGTGATTTTGGAGCCCAAGAAAATAAAGTCTCTCACCGTTCCCACTGTTTCCATTGTTTACTCAAGTAAACAGAGTTACCTGAGTATATATTAATATATCTAAATTCAGTCAACAAACATTTACCAAATAGCTATTATGTGCCAGAAACTATTCTATTGGTACCATATAAATGGCTCAGTGGTACACCTACAGCACCAAGAACACTGCCAGGGATTGTTCAAAACATACAGTTGAATATGAGTAAAGGCAGTCAAAAGCTTAAGTTCACTTCAAACTATTACTGGAAAATCTACCAACTTATCTCTAAGCACACTCATTCACTCTGCTTTCCCTCCTGTGAAAAGGAATGACATAACTGTGCTCTGTGTGTGCATGCTCAGGCACTTCAATTGTGTCCATCTCTTTGCAACCATATAGACACTATATAGCCCACCGGGCTCCTCTGTCCATGGGATTTTCCAGGCAAGAATACTGGGCTTGGTAGCCATGCTGTCCTCCAGGGCATCGTCCTAACTCAGGGATCTCCTGAATTGCAGGTGGATTTTTTTACCCACTGAGCCAGCTGGAAAGTTCTAATTGTGCTCCAAGGCAAATATTCTCTACTTGGGCATAAATTTCAATTCCTCTTGTGAAGATTTCCTAAGATTACCTTCTTTCTTTCCCACTTATCGCTTGCTTTTCCTTTTTAACAAAATCACTTTCATCAGCATATAAATATGATAAAATGCCCTCATCTTAAAAAAATAGTCCCCAGGCAATATCATCATACCCTTTTTTGGCACCACCACATTTCTCTGCTCCCTTCTACAGACAGTGCCTCAAAATAAAATCTCCGTTTATATAATCACTGCCTCTAATACCTTTTTAGCCCACTGCAACCTTCTCTTGCCCTCATCTTTGTAACTAAAAATGTCACCAATAAAGAATACATTGTCAAAATTTCCCAGGTGATCCAGAGGTTCAGAATCCCCCTTGCAAAGCAGTGGACATGGGTTCAATCCCTGGTCAAGGAACTAAGATCCTTCATGCTGCATGGCATCTAAGCCAACTAAGCCCATGTGCTGCAACTACTGAGCCCCTTACTCCCACCACAATTAAGAGAGTCCAAGCACTGCATGTCGAAACAAAGGTCCCATGTGCCACAACTAAGACCAGATGCAGTCAAATGAATAAAAATTTAAAAAAGAATACACTGTCAAATACTATATGACATCACTTATATGTGAAACCTAAAACATGACACAGATGAACCTATCTATGAAACAGGAACCAAATCACAGACATAAAGAACAGCACTGTGGTTGCCAAAGGGGAGGGGGCAGGAGAGGGATGGACTGGGAGTCTGGGATTAGCACATACAAACTATTATGAACAGAATGGATAAACAACAAGGTCCTACTGTATAGCATAGGGAACTATATTCAATATCACATGATAAACCATATGGAAAAGAATATGAAGATGAATGTATATAAAACTGAATCACTTTGGACTGTAGCCCATCAGACTCCTCTGTTCATGAAATTTCCTAGGCATGAATACCAGAGTGGGTTGTCATTTCCCCCCTGGAAAATCCTCAAATACTTGAAAATAAAACTACATGCTTCTAAACAGCCCATGGCTCTAAGAAGTCACAGAAGAAATTAGGGAAATAATTTGCACTGAATGATAATAAAAACACAATATATCACAATTTGTGAGATATATTTTTAAAAAGGGCTTAGAAGGAAACTGATAGTTTTCAACACTTAAAACAAGAAATGTTTATAATCTATGATCTAAGCTTCCAAATTCATAAATCAGAAGAAAAGCAAATGAAACCCAAAATAGGCAGAAAGAATAAAATAATACAATAAAAGCAAAAATCAAGGAAACAGAAAACTGTAAAAGCTAAAGGATGGTTCTTGGAGCCGACAATAAAACTGATAAATGACTAGCTAGACAGATCAAGGAAAACAAAAAGAGAAACTACAAATAATCAGTAGCAGGGGAAAGAGAACTTTACTGTAGATCTTACAGACATTAAAGAATAAGTATAGCTTATTAATGACACTGGGCCAATAAATCTGACTGAAAAGAAAAAAATTACCAAAACTGACATAAGAAATAGAAAATTTGAATAGCTTTATATTTAATAAAGAAATAATAAATTTAAGTTGTAATTTTAGATCTTCCAGTCGAGAATACTAGTGGTACAGATAGCTTCACTGTTGAGTTATATTAAACACACAAGGAAGAATTAATGTTAATATTCCACAAACTATTTCAGAAAATAGAGATGAAGGGAACATTTCCTTGCTCCTTTTAAGAAGCCAGCACTATCCTGATATCAAACCAAAGACATTATTAGAAAAAAAAGAAAAAAGAAACCTATCAACTCTGGCATCACCGCCCCCCCCGCCCCTCCAGGGCAAAGGTGAAAAATCTGAACTAATATTTCAAAAAGAAGAATGGCCAATAAGCTCATAAAGAGGTTCAGTGTCATTAGACATCAGGGAAATACAAATTAAAAACAGTATTAGATACTGCTAATGCCCAGTAGAATGGCTGAAACTAAAAAGAATGATAATACCAAATGCAGGATGTAAAACAAATGAAATCAGTCCTGAATACTCATTGGGAGGACTGATGCTGAAGCTGAAAACTCCCAACACTTTGGCCACCTGACACAAAGAACTGACTCACTAGAAAAGACTCTGATGATGGGAAAGATTGAAGGTGGGAGGAGAAGGGGATGACAGAGGATGAGATGGTTGGATGGCATCACTGACTCGATGCACATGAGTTTAAGTAAGATCCAGGAGTTGGTGATGGACAGGGAAGCCTGGCGTGCTGCAGTCCATGGGGTCACAAAGAGTCTGACATGACTGAGCGATTGAACTGAACATAAATGAAACTATTATACACGGCTGGGAAATGGGAGTGGATAAGGTAGGAGTGTGGGGCAACCAATTTAGCACACACTTGATACATAATCCAGAAATTCTACTTTTTTTCTGTATGACTCAGTATACCCATAAGAAAAGACATACAAGTTCACACAAATAATTGTTAGTCAATGTTTATAAATACTCAATTCTTAATAGGTCAAATCTAGAAACAACTCAATGTTTATCAACAGATTGAATAAATAAATAAATTTTGGTATTTTTATACAATGGAAATAAAATGAACTATGAATATAAAGAAAAACATTACTGATACATTCAAGAACATGGAAGAATTCTAAAAGTATATACTGAGCAGAAGAATGCAAATATATATGCCAAAAATATATACACATTGTATGGATTACATTTATATGAAATTCAAGAGAAAGCAAAACTTACCTATAGTGACATAGAACAGATAGCAATTGTGTGGGGCCAGTGGTGGGGTGAGGTGGACTGGAAAGGAACTTGAGGGAACTTTGTGGGTTGAAGGAAATGTTCTAATTCTTAATTAACGTGGTGCTTACAAAGGTGCATATGTCTATCAAAACTCAGGCTGTATATTATATGTGCATTTTTTCTGTGTAAACATAGCTGACTTAAAAAGTAAGAGTGGTATGACACACATACATGCATAGAGTTTTCTACCTCGTATCACTCACAAAAATAAATGGAGCTAAATATAAACAAAGGAAATAAAACTGCAATCACATTAAAAGAAAAATGAGAAGTCATGATCCTGGAGATGGAAAAACCTTCTTTAACAAGACATTAAAAAACAAAAGCTTTATAAAGAGAAAGATAAATTTATTCATCAAACAAAATCTTTTAGACCATAAAACTTAAATGGGCACTAAGTGGGAGAAACACTTGCAGTATGTGGAATAAATTATTCAAATCCAGAATTCAAACAAAACAACATAAAACAAAAACAGAAATTTTCCTAAAACTCATTAGGCAAAAGGTATAGCCCAAAGGGCAGAAGAAATAGGCCAATTAATCCACACAGACATTAAATGGATAATCTGTAAAGATGATGAACCTCCCCGGCAATCTAGGAAATAGAATACTATTTCCTACTCAAAAGATTGGTGCTTAAAATAACAAATAGCAGTGTGCATGTAAGGAATAAAAGGAAATACAAGTGCAGGTATTGACGAGCACAATTACCACAGAGGGAATTTGAGAGTATATATTAACTATATACTCTCAATATTCAACAATTTTATCTCTTGCTTTTTACACAAAAGAAACTCATATGCACACAAGAAGGCATGAATAATAGTTATCCACTACAGCAATGTTTATAGAAATGTAAACTTGGCAACAAGATAAATATCAAAGGGAAATGGCTAAATAAATTTAAATTAAGATATAAAATGGATGCAATTAAAAGAACTGAATACCTCTATATGTAATATATTATATATAATAACATGAGAAGGTATCTAAGATCTATTGCTGACTGATTAAAAATACAGAATAATATATCTATACAGAAATTAAATGAGAAAATGTTTATATGTAATGATTCTATGTACATATAAATGCATTTGAAAAGACTTGTAAATGTACGCATGAAGTAGCTCTGGTAAGATAGAGGAGGCAGAATATGGAGAAGGCTACTATTAGGGGTCCTTCTTGCATTATTGGTATAAGGATAAATTAATGTTTAAAAAAACAAATCTGTTGATTTTAGATGAGCTTGGAATTATTGTCTGAAGAACCGTTACCACAGGCTGTAAGTATGGTTGTTGCATCCTCTGGAAACAAGGTCCTCATTCAGTTTGGGAAACCCTTACCATTTGTGGCCGAGAATATCACAATAGTTCACAACAAGCAGTGATGACCTCTAGGTCTCTATCACAAGTTGCCTTCAAAGATTTTCCAAGTTTCTCTCAATCTAAGTCAATCTCAATTCTACGGTCTAGTTTTATTTTCTTCATAGTAATTATCACTATCTGAAGTTACCTATTCATTCACTTATTTAATAGTTATCTATCTCCCACTAAAATGGGAATGGCAAGATAATTCTGAATTCACATGATTTTAGTCAAGCCGTTTAGAGTTTTCTTACAGTATAAAGACACATTTTATTTACTTACCTTAGTTGGAAAAGGAAATTTGGAAGGTTCTGTTTTGCATGGTGTATGAATAGCCGTTAGAGGGGGAGGCCATGAATGCGTCATCTCCTGAAATGTAATTATTACAGTTTGTTTTCAAGCAGGTCAAGGATAAAAATTACACAGCTAAAAACCAGATCTGTATTATAAATGCTGGTTTTCTGACTGCTCCTCCAAAGGTGTACATATTTAATCAATAATATTAATTAAGCACGTGTGCAAGGCACTATGGGGTAGGTAACAGGAAGACAGTTTACACTCTGACTTCAAGGAGGTTAGAGTTAAGGTGATAAGGCCTGTGAATAGTTATAGTAATCAGCCTGTAACCAAATACAGGGCACATAGTAAAATGCTATTAAGGAAGAGCTTGCTATGGGAGTGGGAAAGGCGGATAACAATAAGAAGCCAGCTTTTACTGTGTACCTTTAATGGGCCAGATACTGTGCTATTTTATCTCTGTTACTCAGCTAGTAGTCATAATGACATTATGAGGTAGATACCATTATTACCCTGACTCTATGTAGGATAAAACTGAAGCACAGAGATTAAGCTATTTACTCAAGGTCATATACTTGGTTAATAAAGGACACAGAATTTGATTCTGGGTAGTGTCTCTACAGAGTCCATTCACTGATCCGAAATTTTGGTCAAGTGGAGAAAAATCAGAAGAAAGGTATTAAATGCACACATAGAGGAAGACAGACAAGTAAGACTACATGTCTGATTTCATTCAAGGCCTTCTGTCTAATCATATGCCAAGTATGTCCAAGTGGAAGTTTGGATACAATCACAATGTATATGTTAGAGACGCAGGAAATAGAGAGGTATCAGACCCAGAATAAGGAAGAAGTATTTTATCTCTGGCACGTAGTTCAAAGCCAGCCGTCAAGTAGATTGAGAAAATACAATGAATTAAAGGTGGTATAACCTTTAGGAATTTATCCTATAGCTATACCCACACAGTTATGTAAAGATACATGTTCAAGGGATTCACACTAAAAAAATGAAAACAACCTAAAAATCAACAACATAAGATTAATTAAATTACCAGACACTCATACAATGGAACACCAAACAGAAAAATGAGAAAGTTACCTTCTGAAATGAAATGATACCCCCAGTTACTGTTAAATGCCAAATACAAATCAGTGTATGTCCTCATAAATGTTTATTTATGGAAAAATCTCTCAGAGATAGTTAACCTTTGGACAACAGAATGACTGAAGGAAGAAGAGAAGAGAACATTTGATACAGCTTCTACCACTTGAATCTCTTGAAAAGGTCACCCGCACTCAGCTTGCTCTTTATCCTCTTACAATGTTTTATGTCTTTAATAGTATTTAACTTTCTGAAGTAATTGTATATAGTTGATTATTTCTTACATTGTGCTCAAAAATGTCAGTTCAAAGGGTGCAACACTAACACTATTATCACCACGATATCCCTGGTGGTTCACACATACTAGGTCCACAGTAAGCTGTGAATTAATAAATCATTTCTTACAATAAATATATTACTTTTAGACTAAAGAAACCTTTTTACTTCGTTTAAGTTTGTGATGAGGTTCCCAGAAAAAATATGACTACAAGTATGAAGAAAGGCAATGTGAACCTGAGCTTCCTTATATGCTACACATAGGGAAGGGAAAAGAAATAGAAACTTACATGCCCCAGGTTTTCATTGTTGGCAATTTATACCTTAAACACCAAAATCCTCTCAATAAAAAATCTATTTAACTCCCTACTGTCAAATGACTGAGCATCTAATACACCCAAGGCCATGTGCCAAGTCATATATATACATAAAATATATAATAAATAGCTTCCCTTGTGGCTCAGCTGGTAAAGAATCTGCCTGCAGTGCGGGAGACCTGGGTTTGATCCCTGCGTTGGGAAGATCCCCTGGAGAAGGGAAAGGCTACCCACTCCAGTATTCTTGCCTGGAGAATTCCGTGGACTGTATAGTCCATGGGGTCACAAAGAGTCAGACATGACTGAGCGACTTTCACTCAATATAATAAATGGTCAGTAACATCACAGAAATAATTAAATACAAGAAAATCTTAAAATTTCTTCCAGGTATTAATGTACCATACATTTCTGAGGATTTAAGAGTAAAGATATATGCTCCCTTAGACTTTTTACGTACATGGCAACTGAAAAATGAAAGCAATGAGTCATCACTGTGGTCTGATGACCTGATACAGGGGGGAAAAGGATTTCAGTGGGATTCTAAGAAAAAACAGAATCTGTATATAACTGAAGAGGAAGGAGAAACACATTCTATGAAAGTCTATAGAGATGAAAGAATACGAAAGGGTATGGCTTAGGGAAATCAGTTTGGGAAAAGTGGTCAATCTGTAGTGGGAGAGGCTGAAACCGGCCTGTATACAGACTAACATTTAAAATCTTAAATTTGCACACTATTCTTTTTAGGGACCTGAAAACTTCTTAGAAGGAAATTATGAAGACAAAGGATTAAAGCAAAGAATATAGCAGCAATACAGAAGACAGATGAGCAGGGAGACTCCAGACAGAAAGTCAGAGTGAGGACTGTATATTACAATTACTAAAGTTCAAAGTGGCAGAAATGGAAACGAACAAATATTTTCAAGAAATTTTCAAAGTCTTGCATGTAGTTTTGTAGTTAAAAAGAACATGAGAGAAAAAAGTGAAAGATAATTGGGATTCTACAATTAGCCAGGAAGAACAGTGATACTACTAATAGAAGTTAAGTCTGATAAATATGGCTTCAGACATATCTGAGAGGCAGGGAGAAACCCAAACAGAGACCCACCTAAGAAGCAATGAAGAGGCAAAAACCAAAACCCAAAGGAGGCCAAGACAGGAGAGAAAGACTGAATAGCTGTCTAACAGCTAAAGTCCAAAGGATGGAGGAAAATTTCATCAAAGAAGAAAAAGAAGAGAAAAGCACTGGCTTAAAAAATGAACTCAACTTTAAGAGATAAGAGAAGACACAAGCTTTCCCAAAGGGCAACTTTGGAATGTTGAGAAAGGGACAAGAAAAGGTGTGTAGAAAATAAAAACAATGTAACAGTCAAGGAAGAAAAAAATGGTGCTTCCAGAAGTAAAAAATAAAAATTCTTTAAAACAGCAGAAAGAGTAGAGAACTCAAACGAAGCCTCTGATGGCATGGGAGGTAATGACCTTGGAGAAACAAGTTCAGGAGAATGGCGGAAGTAAAAGAGATTTTAGTAGGCTAAAGGAAGGACGGGGAAGCCTGGCGTGCTGCAGTCCATGGGGTCTCAAAGAGTCAAACACAACTTAGCAGCTGAAAAACAACAAAAGAAAAGGAGAAAAATAAGTGGCAGCAGCCAATGCAAGCAGTCTTTCAAAAATATACAGCGAAGGGGACTTCCCTGGTGGTGCAGTGAATAAGAGTCTGCCTGCCAAAATGCATGGTCATAGGTTTAATTCTGATCCGAGAAGGTCCCAGATACCTCGCAGCAACTAAGCCCATGTGCCACAACTACTGAGCCTGCACTCTATAGAGCTGCTACTACTGAAGCCCATGTGCCCTAGAACCTGTGCTCTGCAACAAGAGAAGCCCATGCACCAAACCAAAGAGTAGCAACCACTCGCCACAACTACAGAAAGCCTGTGCAAAGCAACAAAGACCCAACGCAGTCAAAAATAAATAAATAAATAAATAAATTAAAAAGTACATACAGTGAAATACAAGTACAGACACAAAAATTCAGGTGTACACAAAAAGTACAATTAATATGTGCCTGATGGTTTTTGTCTATTGAGCCAAAAACAGGTTCTTTTTCCAACAGACAACATTTTATTTTCCCAACAGAAGAATGTACTCTTTAGTCATGTGTCAAGTTTAAACATACTCCATTAAACACTCAAAATGTGTAGTATTCAGAGGACTTTTTATGTACATCTGACCAGTATATACAGATGAACTACAAAGCAAGCTATTTTCAACACAATGGTTTGACAACTACTGAGATTTTTACGCATTTCAAATTATTAACTGATAAACCTAAGAAGGTATAGTTATATTTGGCTTCTTCCTCTTTTCAAAGCAAACTGTTAAGACCAGAATTTGTTTTTACCTACAAACAAAACCCCCAGCTTTTTGACGGCAAAGAGTAAACAAACCAAGTAGTTTAGAACTTAAGTATGAATATAAACAGAAAAGAGTCAGTTATTTTTGATGGACACAATCAGGTTATACATGTAATCAGTCTGTTGCAGCTTCAAATACTTTGTGACATACAGGGAGGAGGAGGAGAAGAGGGTAGCACAGCATCGTAATTAAAGAGACAAACTATTTTAAAAAATAACCAAAAACTTACTTTAAGAATTTCATCCACACAACTCACATCCCCAGAAGCAGATGCCTAAAAAAAGAGGAAAAGGAACACATATTAGGTCTGAAGTAATTTCTTATTAGGTTTTTATCATTTGTTGTACAGATTTAACATTATTAGAAATAAAACTAACATTAAAGATATATTTGGTATCCCACCACTCAAAGCCAGAACACTAATTAGAATCTTTGGACTTATTTCCTTAAATACATAATTTCAAGCACTAAAAAATTTTAATAACCAAACTGCTCACAATTGGAAATTAAAAAAACAATTTTCCAAGAAATCGTATCTTGCTTATACTTGGGTTAGAAATAACTTTTAGAATATAGTTTTTTCAGCTGAACAAGATGTCAAAATTTAAGTCGATTTATATACAAAATATACTATGATACTGAAATCATAATTTCACATAAACTAACAAACAGAGTAAAACCAGTATTATTGAAAGATTAGCTGTCTGGAAGACAATGGACATTTTATATAATATTTCTTAAATCATGAAAGTTAAGTTTATTCTGAAGCACAAACAACAATTGAGTTATGGTGAAGTCTAGCTCTAAGGATCATATTATAATGTGTAAAGAAAGAACAAATCACCACTTTACTTTTCTCGAGAGAAGTAATTAGATGACAAATGCCAGGAACAATGCGTTTCCCAAGGCCACAAGAAAGATTTTTAAATATCCTCAAAACATCATTTTACCTATCCCCCATCCCTTCCTCCACTGTTTTAAGCTATGAGCTGTAATTTTCAGCTACTGATATGGCTTAAATTTTTTTTTATTGCAAAAACTAGATTAAAGGATAAAATTTCAGCTATTTCACAAAGAATGCTCACTATTTTGAATAGAATGTTTTGGTACATAGTTCTAAATACTTTAAATTTCAACCCACCGCTATCCCTGGAGCAGTCACCGCAAACCTTTAAGTATACCCAGAGAAAAAGATAATGGCATCCAAATCATAAAACATTACCATCTCCATGCAACCAAAAAAGTTTCAACATTTACCACAATGAAGCATCCCCACATCTTATTGATGAGAATTGGAATGAGAAGTAATTTTTTAAAAACAAAAGAAACAAAATGTATTATCCCATAAAATCAAAATGAGGAAAGCTAAGGTATTGAGAGATGATGTTTTAGTTCTATAACTGACTTGTCATTTTAATATTTGAAAACAACAAATAACCTTTTTTCTATTGCTCGAGAGAAGTGTCTAAGAGCTCTATGGGTTCACTTGGGAGTCAATTACGAGTTTTTCCTTAAACTTTTACATTCCTTACTGTTAAGACAAAGAGTTCAAGTTCAATCATAATTTCAGGGTGAATTGCTTCATATAGCTACAATGTTAAAAAGCTCTAAATGTGTGACTTACATCCAATGGTTGGGAAGGTATTTTCAGCTTGGTGAGATGTGCTTTACTGCTGGGCTTCAGTTCAGTCATGCTGTTGCCATGAGACTGGCTGCTGTAGTGTTCAGAGGACAGCTTTGGTTCCATGGACTCCTGTCCATCCATGGGCCGCACATAGGCAGTGGGTTTCTGTAGCATTGAGCTGGACTTTGACATCAATGAAGGTGGGAAAGACTGATTTGAGTGCTGCCCACTTGAAAAAGGTACACGGGAAGGAGAATCCCAGTTTGCATCAGGGTCCCGAGGTGATTTGGAACGCTGATGTTCTTTGCTATGGTGATCATTCCCATGAGACCTGGAATGACTGGAGCTTAATGAAGAAACAGCCTGGGGTTTTCCAGGGCTGGAAGAGCGTGATTTGGAGTGTTCTGATCCATGCTGGCCTTTTTTGCGGCCACTGCTCCCACCACTGCTGTATGAGTCACGGTCATGTCTCTGGCCACTGCTGTTAGTTCCACCACTGGCACCTGCACTGGCCCGCTGGCTACTGTGTCCACTCTGTAAGCCCGAGGACCGTTTCTGAGACTGAGAAGTGCTGGGTGCAGGTCCTACTGGAGTCCATTTGCTACTCTGATGAGAGCTCCCATGTCTCTGTTCAAAGAAATTTGGGTTAGATTTTTCATCGGCTGTCGGTGGTACTGTAGGCTTGGGAATTGCAACAAGCTTTGGTATAGATCTGTCTCCTATGAAATCCTTCATTTCATCGTAGTTTCCAAGCATACTCTGAATACGACTTGACAGCTTATCTTCTTTGCTAGTCTACAAAAAAAAGTAAAATAAAACTATAAAATTAGCATAACTAGAAAGAAAAGATGCTTCCAAACTAACTTCACAAACTTTAAATGGAAAGGGACTTTTCCAAAAGGAGGTCTCATCTCATATGTTAAGGTTAAGATCTCAAAGCAAACTCCAAATATATATTTTTTTATGGTGAAAAAGAAAATGCACTGTAAGTGAAAAACCTTCACGTTAAAACACTAATATTCTAGAGGACACTGAGAAATATATATACAATAGACTACAGGAGATCTTTCAAAACTCCAAATTTCACTAATAAATATACTGCTGCTGCTGCTGCTAAGTCGCTTCAGTCGTGTCCGACTCTGTGCGACCCCACAGATGGCAGCCCATTGGGCTCCGCCATCCCTGGGATTCTCCAGGCAAGAACGCTGGAGTGGGTTGCCATTTCCTTCTCCAATGCATGAAAGTGAAAAGTGAAAGTGAAGTCGCTCAGTCGTGTTTGACTCAGCGACCCCATGGACTGCAGCCCACCAGGCTCCTCAGTCCATGGGAGTTTCCAGGCAAGAGTACTGGAGTGGGACGCCATTGCCTTCTCCCAATAAATATACTAGAACAGTAGTAAAAATATTTTGAAGAGCAGGAAAAGTAATTATGTCTTTACATAATTAAGTTCCAAATCAGCAGATTAGCCAATACTCATACTTTTGGCAGTCAAGGAAAACAACATATTCCTTACAATTTAATGTTACAGTTAGAAACAGAAGTAAAAAGGTGAATGAAACAAGCTATATATACTTATCTTTTTTAAATTAGTAATTCCTTCTGTTACTGGAACACATCAAGTTAATAAAAGTCAACAACAAATTAAGCATGGCAAATCCAGTGATAAATTTTTAAATTTTGGCTATTAATTGTGACCATCAAGTCCTCCAACTTTTGAAGTCAAAAGTGTATACTCTGAGTTTCAAAAATTATTTTTGAATAATAAGATCCAAGATGTCTACAAGCTTTAGGATTCTTTCATATTCATATATGTGAAAAAAAAAGTTGATTACAAAAAAAGGAAATCAAGACTGAAAAACAAACAGAAGACCCTGAACCACCAGTATTTATTCTGAGGTTGGTATGAATCAGTAAGGACTTTAGATTATATGAAAATCAGTCTGAGAGGTAAATGAACAGCAATTTATTGACAATATCATGGTCAGAAATCAAATCCTATTCATTGGATATTTACATACTACACACCATACTACAAAATAAAAAGGTAGTATGAGTCAAAGATTCTGGACCAAACTCTTGTTCTTTTCAAAATGTCTTTAATTCCAAAGTATTGTGTTATAAATGATGTCAGTCTAATTGCCCTTCATTGGACAAATCTTAAAAGCTCTGAATAAATGGCTACTTACAGATCTCACAAACGGTTTCTACAAACACCAAATGTTATAAGAGTAAACCCAGGATATGTCATTAATTTGTATTTCATGAGAAAAAAATCTAACATACTTTCAACATCATACTATGAAGCCAACAATGATCACTGGTGTAATACATATTATTATAGCTATTCTACACAATATAAGCCTTTAAATTATAGTAATACTTCCAATGAAAGTGTTAGAAAGTGTGAATGTGTTAGTCACTCAGTTGTGTCCAACTCTTTTAACTCCATGGACCGTAGCCTGGCAAACTCCTCTGTCCATGGAATTTTCCTGGAGTGGGTACTGGAGTGGGTAGCCATTCCCTTCTCTGGGGGAATCTTCCTGACCCAGGGATCAAACCACCATCTGCTGCACTGCAGGCAGATTCTTTACCACTAAGCCATCAGGAAAGCTTACTTCCAATGAAATCCAAAGCCAAATCAAATATGAGAGAAACATTTGTGGCCACTACAGTTACATTAAAATCATCAGGTTCAGTTTGGGTTGGATCCCTGGGTCTGGAAGATCCCCTGGAGGAAGGCATGGTAACCCACTCCAGTATTCTTGCCAGGAAATTTCTATGGACAGAGGAGCCTAGAGGGCTACAGTCCATAGGGTCACAAAGAATTGGACATTACTGAAGCAACTAGCATGCACACATGCAAATCAAGTATAATGATAGTTTTTTTAAAAAGGCAATTAGTTCAACTCATCGAATACATCTGACATTATGCTTTAATCTAAATTTGACATTGTTAATTAAGCATTAAACATATAAAAAGAAAATCAGAGAATCTAGTATATGATAATGAAAAAAGAACCAGACTGATAATATACTGAAATTTGATAAACTAGTAAGCATATGGCAAAAAATAGGGAAAAACAAAATAATTTATGAAATATTTTTCTTTGACTCATGTTATACCCAAACATCCAAGGAAACAGCAGATGATGTGCTTTGATAAAGAAACTTTTAATTTACTTCAAGGCTCAGAAAGGTAAAATGCCGGCTAGGAATAAAGATAGGAATGTTTGAACTAATCCATACTTAAGGAGTTACAGGATAGAGATGGGATGGTGGGGGGGGGGTGAGGGCTTATAAGATGACTTTAGGGCACTAGTGATGTTATATTTCTTGATTTGGGTATTAATTATGTGAGGTTGCTCATAAGGTGAATGAAAATTCTTTCACCTGTAACACTTACTTTGTGTACTTTTCTGTACATATGTTATATAGCGATGAAAAATTTATACCAAAGAAGTATATTCTATTATGAGGAAAGGAAAAAATGTTAAAGGGCATAACATTGTAACTCTTTCTAATATGAAAACTCAAGTTTAAACATTTTAAAAGCAAAATATGTTACATTATAGGGGAAAAAACATTCAAAGGACAACTTACAACTTTGTATGGCTCAGCAAAGAGAGGAGAGCTAGGTGGGAAGGCGTCGTCGCCCTGCTGAATTTCCTGATTCCGCCTTTCCCGTTCTTTCATACGCAGCACATTCCGGTCTTCACGGTTCATGTTGCTATGAAGAGAAACACAACCTTTACATCACACAAAAAAAGGAAAAATTAAATGTTCTGTACTCATTTTATCAGTTTAACACTTCAATCGGATATTCCCTTTTAACTTTCAAGTGATAACAGGCATTAGTACTGAAGTTGGGTTTTGGCAATGGTTATTATCTACTATATAAAAGAGGACTTCCCTGGTGGCTCAGATGGTAAAGCGTCTGCCTACAATGCAGGAGACTTGGGTTCAATCCCTGGGTCAGGAAGATCTCCTGGAGAAGGAAATGGCAACCCACTCCAGTATTCTTGCCTGGAAAATCCCATGGGCGGAGGAGCCTGGTAGGCTACAGTCCATGGGGTCACAAAGAGTCAGACACGACTGAGCAACTTCACGTTCACATTCACGTTATCTACTAAAAACCGATAGTGTCTTCCCACAACTATCGAGATAGGAAACAATGGCCCAGGATATTAGGATCCACCCCATTTAAACGCTTAGCCTTATCAATTTTTTAAGTTTCCTGCTAGCTAAAAGTCAGCTAAAACTTATGTATTCAGAGGGAAAGTAGTACTTAAACCCATAATTCTTAGTATTTCCTATAAGCCTTCTGTGGCTTCTTCTTCAGAAATCTAACTATTCTTTGTCATTAGAAGCATACAACCCACTCCTACCTACCACCCCCTCCCCCCAGGGTCCAGTGCTTTTCTCTACTTTCCATCTACCTTATCTTGATTTCTTTTTGTCCCAAACACAGCTTCCTTGGTGTCCATCCTTATGGCAGTTTGATCTCAGCTTTGCTGTTGCTCTAGATTCCCTAAAAAACGACATTTCTGCTCTAAATACATTAATATTTCAATTAACACCTCAATAAATGCCAAAACTGAGGCTTTCAGCAGCAGAATCTAAAATTAACTTGGGTTAGTAACAGTAGTTGAAATTTTACAGAAAAAGTCTTTTGGGAGAAGGGGTAAATGAGGGTGTCATTTCTATAATCATGACAGTATATTCTGTTTTCACTAAGAAGAAACCAAGGAAAATAGTTTATATCAGTAGGATTTTTGGTTAATAGATAACAACGAAAATTGTTGTCTAATCCTGGGACAAGGGATTATCAGGGACTCTGCAACACACTCTTCCCTGGAGATAGATTTAATCATCTGTCTTAGTTATGCTTTGTTTTGCTTTGAAAGTTCTGTTGGAGGCCAAACAGAAAGACCAGGTTATATAGTGGAGTATTTCCAGCCTTATGATAAGATTCAGAAATTAAATCAGAAAATTAAAGTCAATCAAGACTGGTAGAAACTATAATTATAAAATGAGAATGGACAGCAAAACCAATATATTCTTGAGGACTTTTATAAGCACAAATAAACATTTAAATATAAAACTTCCTGTTTTGCAATTTACTATCATTCAAATAGAGCAACTTTTTAGTGTTTAAAAATGTGTTCCAGGTATCTAAATGTATATTTAAGTTCCTTCTCTTATGTACAAGTTTCTAATAAACTTAGAAAAGAATATAAACTATTTTGAGGTTATGGGAATAGTGTGTGCTTTCTTTAGTCTCCCATCAGAACCACAAAAAGTATTTGATTCTTTAATAAACACCATAAAACATCTACACTTCAGTATTCAGAAATTAAAATGAAAGAACATTTATTATCCCCTAGCACACCTGTACCAGCTAATAACTGTATTATCACTAACAACCAAACTTCAAACAGACTCTAGAGCTATGGTGCCACAACACATGAACTTGTATCCATTTCTGCGTTAGCTACCAATTTCCTCTAATTTCCTAAGTTTAATTCTTGAAAGCTCAGTGACTTCTCCAGTGATCCAGTGGTTAAGACTCTAACCTTCCACTGCAAGGGGCGTGGGTTCAATCCCTGGTTGGGGAACTAAGATCCCATACAGCAGGGCAACTAAGCCCATGTGCCCCAATTAGAGAAGCTCACCCACCACAAGAAGCCTGTGCGCAACTAGAGAAAGCCTGCTCAACACAATGGAGACCCAGAGCAGTCCCCACCCCCAAATTCTTGAACAATCAGAAAACAACAGACATGTCTTATTTAAATTATGATTTATGTATTCAACAGCACTAACATAATCATGCAAGAAACATGTGAAAATGTACTGCAAAAATGGATGATTCCCACAATAAAATTCCTCCTATAATTCATTAATAAAAACTTTGTTTTCTTAAAAAATAAAAGTCATCGCACTGAATATTTCCTCTTTTAACAAAACTGCCAAGAAGCTCATGATGAAATTAAATGATTGCTAATAAGAACTAATATCCCAGTTTCAGTTCTTATTCTCTAGGTTTTTTTCTGATTTGACTTATTTTCACATCTAATACACTGGTTCTATTTTTTTCCTTCTGTGTCTTTCAATATCAGTATCTCTGCCTAAAATAAGTTTTCCCCAAAGCAGTAATTCCAATAATTCCACTTGAGCTGACCTAAAATTAATATGAAATTCAAATGGCTCAATTTTAAGTATATCTCTGTTGTACAGCCAAAACTATATTCCTCCTATATTTGCAACTACTATACTGAAACAGAATTCAGTAAAAAATAACAAACTGCTATATCACAACCAATCTACTAGATAAAATAATTTCTAAAAGAAAATTAGCAAGTAGAAAGAAGGTTCTTCGAAAATTCTTAATTACTTAAGGTAAATTGTTTAAGTACCTATCCCTGTCTCTTATACACATCTAAGGAAAAATTAAATGTTCTGTACTCATTTTATCAGTTTAACACTTCAATCGGATATTCCCTTTTAACTTTCAAGTGATAACAGGCATTAGTACTGAAGTTGGGTTTTGGCAATGGTTATTATCTACTATATAAAAGAGGACTTCCCTGGTGGCTCAGATGGTAAAGCGTCTGCCTACAATGCAGGAGACTTGGGTTCAATCCCTGGGTCAGGAAGATCTCCTGGAGAAGGAAATGGCAACCCACTCCAGTATTCTTGCCTGGAAAATCCCATATAAATTGTTTAAGTACCTATCCAGTACTTAAAGTTGATATACTAATTACAAATTTTTTCTTCTAGTTAATTTATTGAGATATAATACACAACACTTGAAAAGTTAACAGCATAATGGTTTGATATGTATCATAAAGTCATCATCACAGTAAGTTTAGTGAACATTCATCATCTTATACAGATGCAAAATTAAAGAAATAGAAAAACATCATTTTTGATGAGAACTCCATGACTGACTCTCAACTTTTAAGTAAAACATACAGCACTGTTAATTTTATTAAATGGTACTGTCCAGCACCTCCCTAGCACTTATCCTTGTCTTATAACTGGAAGTTTGTACCTTTTGAATGCCTTCATCCAATTCCCCTGACCCTGATCCCCCATCTCTGGTAACCACAAATCTTAATTCTGCCTTTTCTGAGTTTGTTTCTGAAGTGTAACTGATCTGCAACACTATGTTAGTTCCTGTTATACAACCTGATTTACCTCTATACATTTGAAACTGATCACCACAATGAATCTAGTAAGATACCTCACCATACAAAGATAATATATAGTTACTGACCATATTCCTCACACTGTACATCTCAAATCTTTGATTCATTTACTTCCTAACTGGAGTTTGTACCACTTCATCATCCTCATCTGTTTCTTTCCTTCAACCTCAACCCCTCCCCCTCTGGCAACCATCTGTTCTCTGTATGAAAACTCTGTTTCTGTTTTATTGTGCTTGCTCTTTTTTTTTTTTTAAAGATTTCACATATAAGTGAAATCATGTAGTATTTGTCTTTCTCTGTCGGACTTATTTAACTTCTTAGGATAATACCTTCTAGGTCCATCCATATTGTTGCAAATGTAAACATTTCATTCTTTGTGATGGCTGAGTAATTTTCCATTATACATATTTATATATCACATCTTCTTTATCCATTCATCTACCAATGGAACTCTGGCTGCTTCCATATCCTGGCTATTGCAAACAATGCCACAACTAACATAAGGGTGCATATATCTCAAGTGTTTTTGTTTTCTTCTGTTTGCTGGATCATATGGTAGTTCTGTTTTTATGGATGGTATTTCAGATAACATAGCAATGTTAAGTCCCTCAACTGTGATAACTCTATTTCATTATGTAGGAGAAAATCCTTGATTCTTACTTAGGACATATACAACATACAGGCGAAATGTTATGTTTGCCAACTCTCAAATGGTTCAATACCCATTGGAATCTATACCTAGTAAGTATAGACAGTATGTCTATAGAAAGTATTGTACGTGGGGTTGGAGGGAGAGACAAGAGAGAGAGGAATGGATAAAGGAAGGAGGGAAAGAGAGGTAAAGGAAAGAGTCAGGAAGAGGAGAAGGAAGAGTAGCAGCAGCAGCAACTAAATGTTAACAGTAAAAATGTTAATCTAGGTGAAGGGTATAAAGATCTGTATTATACTTTTCTTAGGTTTGAGATTTTAAAAATAAAATATGAAAGGTTAAGAGTGATTAAAATATTAGAGCACGATGGGTGCTTTCCAACATTTTTCAGCCTTGGGACTACCATCAAACTATTTCTCCTCTCCTTACTACCATCAAACTATTTCTCTCATGACTAAGGTGCACCTCCAGATCCACTCTGATATCCAGTTCTCCTCAACTCCTCTGTGTCATGATTTATCACATTTCAGAAAAAAATTACACTTATTACTTGCAAGAAGGGGACAACATCCACAGGCCAAGCTTCGGTTCAATAAAAGTAAATGAACATCCAAAATTTATCTAAAGCAAAATTTAGTATTTATTGTTAAGTGTACTATTAACTTAATATGCAACAAGCGTCTATTATATATAGCATCAGGGAGAACAAGAATAACCTGCCATACTAGATTAAAGCTTATTATAATCTATTACCATTATCAAAATAGCAAGGTAAAGAAATGAACAAATTGATCAGTAAAACAGAGGCAAGAAATAAATCCCAAAACGTGGGATTTTAATAGTTTAAAAAGCCCAATTCAATAATAAAATGTTTTATTTAATAACAATTAAAAGCCATGTACTTTTCTAAAATGACAGTTATTAAAATGGTAAAGACATTTCAAACTCAGCCAGAATAAAGACAAACCTTTCAGCCCAGTAGCCTCACTTGTGGGACTGTATTCCACAGAATTAAAAGCACAGCTATAGGCTACAAAGATGTTCACTGCAGCACTGTTTTTAGTGGTAAAACAATTTAAAATAATCGAATGTCCAAGAACAAAGAGATGGTTAAATAAACCATGATTTATTAAAGCAAATGAAGTAGATAATTTCCAACTAACCTGGGGAATTTCCATAAATGCTGTTATGTAAGGAAAAGTAGGTGCAACACAATGTATGCCATATGATTGACAGCCTCATTATTTCTTTAGCTTATACTTGGAAGTAGAATTGTTAGGTGCTGAGTATACAGAAATACAACTAACTCAACTAATAGGAAAACACGCCCACGACCATTCTCATAAGCTAAACACAAGAAAACTGAAAATCTGAATATCCAATTTTCATGCATAATATGAAACATGTCTCCGTATTTAGTTAAATCATCTTTCTTATCGCTCAGTAAATATTCTGTCCATTCCTGCAAATGTTAATAGGGAATAGTCTTCCACCTATGTATTTTCCAAAAAAGACAAACCTTTAAAAAAAATTTTTTTAGTAAAATATAGTTGTTTACAACATTGTTTTAGTTGCAGGTATACAGCAAAGTGATTTAGTTATAGACATATATATATATTTGGATTCCTTTCTATTATAGGTCATTACAAGATACTGACTACAGTTCCCTGTGCTATATAGTAGGTCCTTGCTGGTTATCTATTTTATATACAGTAGTTCGTATATTTTTAACCCAAACTCCTAATTTATCCCTCCCCTTTTTCCCCTCTGGTAACTGTTTTCTATGTCTTTAAATCTATTTCTGTTTTGTAAATAAGTTCTTTGTATATTTTTCTTTTAGATTCCACATGTAAGCACTATCATATGACATTTGTCTTCCTCTGATTTACTTTACTTAGTATGATAATCTCTAGGTCCATCCATGTGCTTGCAAATGGCATTATTTCATTATTTTCCATGGCTAAGTAATATACTATTGTGAATATATATCACACCACCTTTATCCGTTCATTTGTTGATGGACACAAGTTGCTTCCATGTCTTGGCGACTGTAAATAGTGTTGCTATGAACAACGGGGTGCATGTATCTCTTTGAATCATAGTTTTCTCCAGATATATGCTCAGGAGTGGGGCTGCTGCATCATACAGTAACTCTTATTTTAGGTTTTTAAGGAACCTCCATTCTGTTCTCCATAGTGGCTACACCAATTTACATTCCCACAAACAGGGTAAAAAGGTTCCTTTTTCAAAAAAGATAAACTTTGATGGGTCTGTTTTTCCAATTACACAAGTAATACTCCTTCTTGGTCCCCAAACTCTAATATGATCACTATAAAGTAGAAAGTAAAGTCACCAATAGTTTCACTTCCCTGAAATAAATCATATTCCAAGGAGTCAGAGAGTAAAGGTGAAAATTATTACACATATAATTCTTACTTCATTTAAGAAGTAATGAACATAGTTCCATAACAATATATATGAATTTTCATTCTTTTATTGCCTGCATAGTATTCATTTAACCAGAAAGCCCCTGAAGAGGTTGTATCTGGAATTCTGTATGACAAACATTATGACTGTACATGTGTGTGCACACTATTTTTGTTTCAGATAAATTTCTCCATGTGAAATTGCTGAGTCAAAGGATATATGCTATACCACTTTAATGTATACCACTAAACTGCTTTTCAAAAACATTGTTTTAATTGACAGCCTACTAATAAGAGTGTGACACTGCCCTTTAACCATACCGTTTTCAATTCAGGCATGATGAGTCTTTTTTAATTGAATCACCTAAGAAATAAAAAAAAAAAATTCCAATGTTACTTGTTTCATTTATTCAACAAATACAGGAACCTGTCTGCTACTTCTAGGCACTGTTCGAGAAGCCAGGGAAAAAATAAAGAATCACTCCTAGATGGTCCTTGATCTTGAAAGCTCACAGCTGCTTTCTACTCAATTTCTCTGATAGTTAAGACTGCACATCTTTTTCATGAGCTGCTTAGCCATTCATATTTCATACTTCTTCTGTGAACTGCCTATTTACATCTTTTGTCCATTTTCCTATTAAAGTGATAGTCTTTTGATTACATAATAACCATGCTTTTCCAATTTGTACTACATCTTAGCTGAGAAATATGAGGTTAGAATTATATCTTATGCTAAATTGCATCCTACTCTACTGACCACCTCTTCAAGTCTTCTGACTCCTCCTTCAGGACTACTTCCAAACTCTGCAGGTAGGCCTACACTCTCCTCAATCTAAAATGCAAACCTCACACTGCAGTTTTTGAAATTTGTCAATACTCTCTCCAAGTCTCTTGATTTCCTTCTGACTTTTTGACTTTCACCTTGATCCGCATTTGTTCAGCCTCTCTCGAGTTTTCCATTCTTTATGTCAACGGAGTAACTATAATCAATCTAAATAAATAATTTTAAATATTTTTACTACAGACTATGTGCTATCTGTATCTTTACTTTTGGGTTACCTGTAACAAGAGACTAAAAGTGAACTATATTATGGACTACATGGGACTGGGGTACTCAACAAAGGAAAGGGCTGGCTTTAATAGCCCTTTAATAGAGTTGCTACTCATTGCAGTTATTGTAAGTCTTATCCATCCACTACTAGCAGCTATGTCCAAGTGAAACTGCCTTTATAGTGGAACTGGATACTTGATATTTAGCTGTGATTATATAACACACTAGACATATGATTTAGGTAAGCAATCTACATAAATCTCACTTCTGTCCTTTAAAAAACGTCCATACTAATTGGATGGTAAGGATTAGATGAGAGAACTATTTGAATATTTAACACTATATTTGAATATTTAACACTATACAAGTATTTAACACAGTCCAGTGGTATTTAACATGGTCCAGAGTATTTAACCGGAGAAGGCGATGGCACCCAACTCCAGTACTCTTGCCTGGAAAATCCCATGGATGGAGGAGCCCCCTAGGCTGCAGTCCATGGGGTTGCGAAGAGTTGGACACAACTGAGCGACTTCCCTTTCACTTTTCACTTTCATGCATTAGAGAAGAAAATGGCAACCCACTCCAGTTTTCTTGCCTGGAAAATCCCAGGGACGGGGTAGCCTGGTGGGCTGCTGTCTATGGGGTCACACAGAGTCAGACACGACTGAAGTGACTTAGCAGCAGCAGAGTATTTAACACAGTCCAGGTTAGGACTTGGCACTCTCACTGCCAAGGCCCCAGGTTTGATCCCTGGTCAGGGAACTAAGATCCCACAGCCATTTGGTATGCAGCCCCCCTCCCCCTCCCTCTAAAAAACAGAATATAAGGGTAAAACAAAGAATAAAGAGTGACTGTAAACAGATACAACATATCTTTTTAGGGTGATAGAAATGTTCAATAATTAAATTGTGGTGATAGCTGCACACTCATAAACCAATTAAGAATCACTGAATTGAACACTTAAAAACAAGTGAGTTTATGGAATACAAATTATTCCTCAATAAAGCTGTTTTTGAAAAGAGAATGAAGAAATCTTTGTCAACTCTTCCTGTATCTTTATGGCATTATTAACAAGTTTCAGAGCACTGTGCTCCTTTAAAGAATTGAGGATCCCAACTTTCTGCTTCAACTGCTCGTTTCCCTGTCAGAAACAACTGAGGTCTCACAACATTAAAATAATCTGGTGTTATTCAAGAGATAAAGGATATGAATAGAACAAATATTACCAGTCTCTCAGGTTTTGATACACTGACTTGAACAACACTGTAATAATTCAACTAGGTCTAACAGGTATAGAATACTCAATAAAGCAGAATACACATTCTCCTCCAGGACACACAGAACATTCTCCGATAGACTGTACATTAGGCCATAAAATAAATCTAAATAAATCTGAAAGGACTGAAATCATACAAAGTATGTTATTAGATCACGATGGGATGAAATCAGAAATCAAGAGCAGAAGGAAAACTGAGAAATTCACAAATGTATGGAAATTATAAACAACATAATCCTAAATAACCAGTTGGTCAAAGAAGGAAGAAGTCCTAAGAAGAAAACTCTGAGATTTTAATAATAAAACCACAACTCCAAACCAAAACTTATGAGATGCAGCTAAAGCTGTGCTGAAGGAAAATGTGTAATTATAAACACTGACATTAAGCAAAGAGAAAGGTTTTAAACGAATCTTAAAAAACTAAAAAATATTAAAAGTAAACTAAACCAAATGAAAGCAGGAGGGAGGAAATGAATGAAAATTAGCGTGGAAATAAAATACATAACAGAGAAAATAGAGAAAATTCAGTTCAGTTCAGTTCAGTCGCTCAGTCATGTCCGACTCTTTGCGACCCCATGAATCGCAGCACGCCAGGCCTGCCTGTTCATTACCATCTTCCGGAGTTCACTCAGACTCACGTCCATCGAGTCCGTGATGCCATTCAGCCATCTCATCCTCGGTCGTCTCCTTCTCCTCCTGCCCCCAATCCCTCCCAGCATCAGAGTCTTCTCCAATGAGTCAACTCTTCGCATGAGGTGGCCAAAGTACTGGAGTTTCAGCTTTAGCATCATTCCTTCCAAAGAAATCCCAGGGTTGATCTCCTTCAGAACGGGCTGGTTGGATCTCCTTGCAGTCTAAGGGACTCTTAAGAGTCTTCTCCAACACCACAGCATCAATTCTTCGGCGCTCAGCCTTCTTCACAGTCCAACTCTCACATCCATACATGACCACTGGAAAAACCACAGCCTTGACTAGACGGACCTTAGTCGGCAAAGTAATGTCTCTGCTTTTGAAAATGCTATCTAGGTTGGTCATAACTTTTCTTCCAAGGAGTAAGCGTGTTTTAATTTCATGGCTGCAGTCACCNCAATTTGAGTCTGAATTTTGTAATAAGGAGTTCATGATCTGAGCCACAGTCACCTCCTGGTCTTGTTTTTGTTGACTGCATAGAGCTTCTCCATCTTTGGCTGCAGAGAATATAATCAATCTGATTTCGGTGTTGACCATCTGGTGATGTCCATGTATAGAGTCGTCTCTTGTGTTGTTGGAAGAGGCTGTTTGCTATGACCAGTGCATTTTCTTGGCAAAATTCTACTAGTCTTTGCCCTGCTTCATTCCACATTCCAAAGCCAAATTTGCCTGTTACTCCAGGTGTTTCTTGACTTCCTACTTTAAAATTCCAGTCCCCTATAATGAAAAGGACATCTTTTTTGGGTGTTAGTTCTAAAAGGTCTTGAGAAAATTAGCAAAACCAAAAACTAGTTCTTTAAAAAGAGCAAGAATGTTGAAAAACCTTTAGTAAACAATAACCAAAAAAAAAAGAGAATTAAAATTACTAAAAGCAAAAATGAAGAGGGGACAATATTACCAACCTTACAGAAATAAAAGATTATAAAGGAATACTATAAAAAACTTTATGCAAACAAAGTAGGTAATCTAAATGGAATGGACAAAATTCCTGAAAAGACACCAGATCACATAAGTCAAGAAATAACAGGAAGCCAGAAGAGACCCAACAAGAGGCTGAATTAGCAGTCAAAAAAACTTATAAATAAAAGCTCAAAACTGAATGACTTCATTGGTAAATCCTAACATATGTTTAAAAAATTAACACTAATCCTTCACAACTCTTCCCAAACAAAGGAAGGAGGAAACTACTTCTAATTCATTTTGTAAAGGTAATATTACCCTGATATGAAAACTAGACGAAGACACTGCAAGAAAAAAAATCTACAGATCAGGTTGTTGTATTCGCCCTCTGAGATGGCTCACACTCTGTGGAGTGTGCTTCTCTCTGAATCTGAGTAAATCCATTTCTTACCTAAAAAAAAAAAAAAAAAAATCCTACAGATCAATACAAACGTTGTATTTATACAAAAAGTCCCCCCCCCAAATACTAACAAACCAAATCCAGCAATATTAAAAGGATTATACACCATGACCAAGTGAGGAATGCAAGACTGGCTTAACATCCAAAAATCAGTTAAAGTAACACACCATAACAATAGAATACAGGACAAAAGCCAGATGACCATCTCAGAGGATGTAGAAAATGCATCTGACAAGTTGTAACATCTCTTCTTGACAAAACCACTCAACAAACTAGGAATAGAAGGAAATTTCCTAAAGCTAACAAGGTATATCTACAAGGAAAATAGAGCTATCATATTTAATAGTGAGAGACTGAATACTTTCCCCTTAAGATCAAGAAAAGAACAAGACAAGGATGTCCTTTCACCACTTCTAATCCATACTGTATAGAGGTTCTGGTCAAGTCAATCAGGCAAGAAACAGAAATAAAAAGCTCTGAACTGGAAAGGATAAGTAGAATAATGATATTGTATGTAGAAACCATAAAGAATCCACTAAAAATCTGTGACAGCTAATAAATACGCTTAACAAAGCTGTACAACATAAGATCAATATACAGAAAAAAATGAATTCTACTTCTATAAAGTACAATAAACAAACCAAAAATGAAATTAAAATAATTCCATTTACAATATCACACACACACACACACACACACACACAAATACTTGGAAAAAAATTAACGAAAGAACAGCAAAATTCAAACTCTGAAAACTACGAAACATTATTGAAAGAAATTAAAGAAGATCTTAAAAATATGGGAACAATCTTATTCATGGATTTGAGAATTTATTAAGATGAAGATACTCCTTTAATTGATCCACAGATTCTACAGAGTCCCTAATAATATCCCAGCTGACTTCTTTACAGAAATTGATGAAATGATACTAAAATTCACATTGAAATTCAAGAGTTCCAGAATAGTCAAAGCAATCTTGCAAAAGAAGAAAGTTGGAAGACACACACTTCTCAATTTCAAGATTTACTAGAAACCTCAAAAGAGAACCAGGAGTCTGGAAATATATTAATACTTCACATTTGTAACAAATTTTCCACAAAAATGCCAAGACGACTCAATCAAAAAATGGGTAAAGGACTTGAACAAGCTTTTCTCCAAAGAAAATATACAAATGGCCAATAAACACATGAAGTGATCCTTAACATCATCAGTCTTTAGAGATATGGAAATCAAAACTAAGAGATACAACATCACACCCATTAGGATGGCTATTATCAACATTTTTAAATCTTGTTTAAAAAATGTTGGCAAGAATATGAAGAAATTAGAATCCTGAGCAGTGCTGGTGAAAATGTAAAATGGTGCAGCTGCTGTGGAAAAGTCTGTTGCTCACTCAAAGCGTATAACATAGAATTACCATATGATCCAGCAATCATACACTTACGTATATAGCCAGAAGAACTGAAAGCAGGAACTCAAAACAGGTATTTGTACACCCCATGTTCATAGCAGCATTATCCACAGAAGTCAAGGGGTGGAAGCAACCCAAGTGCTCACCAACAGATGAATGGACAAACGAAATGTGATATAGACATACAAAGAAATATAATTTAGCCTTAAAAAGGAAAGAAATTCTGACACATGCTACAACATCAATGAAGCTTGAGGATATCAAGGCTAAGTGAAATAAGCCAGTCACTTACATGAGGTATGTAAAAAAGGCAAATCGACAGCAAGCAGAACGGTGGTTTCAAGACACTGGGCATAACGGAATAGGAAATTATCATTCAATGTGTATGGAGCTTCTGTTCAAGATGATGAAAAAGTCCTGAAAATGGACAGTAGTGATAGTTGCACAACACTGTAAAGGTACATAATGCCATTAAGCTGTCCATTTAAAAGTACTACAATAAATTTCACTATATATATATATATATATATATAACCACAATAAGAAAATATAGTACTCATAGTTTAAAAAAGGGTGCATTCCCAGTGAACCAGAAATTCATCACCTATAATTTTTTAAATAAAAATATGTAATTTTATAATCTTTTAAAATTCAAAACCTCAAAAATGGTTGAAAGAGTAAAATGTGACCTTTAAGTTGCCTTTTTCAAATGTTCAGAACTAGTGTCTGCAATGTTACAAGGTTTTTTTCTAACTGGTGTCAATTATTACATGATTTACACTTCAAAAGTCAAAATGAGAATTGAGCTAAGATTTCAATTATTTCAGAATCCAGTTTATTACAACTGCTATTAAACTGTAACTTTATGTTAAAGCAAAAAGCCTCACTGGTATAGAAACTCCTCTTGCCTCATTTGACAGGATTTATCTACCCAAACAGAGTCTGAAGAGGTCATTACCTACAAGCAAGGGAAACAGGTTGTACACCTGTGGAGATCAAAGCCAACAATAACAAAACATCAGGTACCTGGGATGGGGAGGGAGATGGAAGGGAGGTTCAAGAGGGAGGGGAAATATGTATACCTATGGCTGATTCATGTTGATGGTTGACAGAAAACAAAATTCTCTAAAGTAATTATCCTTCAATTTAAAAATTAAAACTAAGCCGGGCTTATCTTCCAAGCACACATTAAAAAAAAAAAAATCAGGTACCAAAATAGAATTTTGCATGAAAGGACCTTTCACCTGACCAGACTTCTATAGCCTTCAGGTTTAAACTAACTAGTAAAGGGACTTCTCTGGTGTTCCAGTGGTTAGGGCTCTGTGCATCCAATCTGGGTAAGGGTAAGGGGCAGATCCCTGGCTGGGGAACTAAGATCCCACATGCCATGCCACAAGGCCAGAAAATAAAAATAACATAGTAAAAAAAAAATGGAAGCAAAGACAATTCCATACCATTTTTGCTTTCTTTATTATATCTTTACATATCATCTTTGCTTTCTTTATTATATCTTTACATATCATCTAACTTCTCATAATAACGTTTCATAAATCATTTTCAACTAGGCCCTCAAAGCTTCCCAGAAATTTTACTGTTTTTCTTTGACAAATGCTCTTTCCTATTCCTCACAAGAATTTTCATGGGGCTCTATGACTCTTCCTCCTAACTTCCATTCCCCAAATGACCTTGTCTTACTGAACAAAGATTAAAAAGATTAAAGATCAGAGAGAAATCTTCTCATCAATCAACCATCAACTTTCAAACTATCAGCACTGCATCCATTTTCTTCTTTCCTCTGGCTAAAAAAGAAAAAGCATCTATCAAAGAACAATCATGCTCATTTTGCTATCTTCTTCTAGACTTTTATCAGTAACTGACCTTTCTACAGCAACTTCAACTTTTCTCTCTTTAATTAATCTTTTCTATCATCATTCAAACATATTTTTCTTAAAAAAAAAAAGAAAAAGAAAGTCTTTCCTGATGCCATAGATCTCTCCTGATGCCATAGATCTCTCAAGCGACCATTCTACCTCTCCTTTATTCTCCTCCATGGGAAGGACTCTTGGTGATTCTCCATTTTCTCTGCAACCATTTGTTTCATTTAAAAGTTACCCAAAGGGTATTCGGAGCAATATAGTGAATACCTGGGTTACCAAGCTGCCAGGGAAACACAGCATTGCCAATGAAGGCTACTGTGTACCCCTCCTGGATCACATCTCCTGTGCTCCCTTCCTGACAGCCACTATTCTGCTTTTGGTGTTAATCATTTTCTCATAAATTTCTTTATATTTTTACTATATATGTATGAATCCCTAAATAAGACATTGAATTGTTATGCATATTTTTCAACCTTTAAAAATGGTACACTCTTATAAAGACTCTGAGCCTTTAAAATTTTCAACATTATGTTGAAATTCATCCATCCTGACTCATGCGGCTGTAGTTCATTTATTTCCACTACTGTGTTATACACCCTCCAGATTTGTTTCCTCTTTTTCTGCCATTACAAACAATGCTGTAATGATCATTTTTATGTACTTTTCTTTGTACCAATGACTGAGTGAGTTTTTCTGGAACAGATACCTACAAGTGGAATTGCTAGGTTTCAAGCAATGAGCATCTATTTTAACTGATACACACAAACTACTTTCCAAAAAGGATCCAATCACTATGCAACATTCTGTTTCCAGCTTCCCACATTCCACTCCTTTGCCAAGATCACACTCATTTGCAAGTTGCTAAATTCAACAGACACTCTATCATTTTAGTTGACCTACCATTCCACATATTCAGCCACTAATGGCTCCTTAACATACTTTTGGCCTCTATAACCTCCGAGTTTTCCTACCATCAGGTTCTTCCCGTTCTATCTACCAGACCTCTTAAAAATTGGTGCTCCTCTGCACTCAGTCATGGGTCTCATTCAGTCTCTGATTAAGTTTACATTCTTTCCCTACATTCTCATGGCTTAAAATACCAACTATATGCCTACACTACAAATACCAAGATATGTTCCACATCACATCTTTCTCTTCTGAGATAGGGAACCACAAATTCAGGGACCTGTTTGATCATGTTCTTTGTCTGAGGAATATCAATCTCAGTACATCCAAAACTGATTTCTTAATCTCTTTTCCCCTTCACTTCAACAACTCCTGCTCCAGTGATCCTCATTCTACCAAAAAACTGCTCTTGTTGAATCCTCCCTTCAACCTCTCTCCACATTCAATCCATAATCATAGCCTCCAAAATATATCTTGTATTTATCAGTTCACTTCCTCCTCTACTGCCACTGTTCAAACAAGCCATCATTTTATCTCTGACTTGGACAAATGCTAGAGCCTTCTGATTGGGACTCCTAGTTTTCCTCTTCTCTCTCTAATCCATATTTTATACAGCAGTCAAAGTGATCTTTTTAAAACACCAAATCAGATTATGCCACTCAAACCCTGATTAAAAACTTTTAGTAAGCTTTCCACCTGTAGGATAAACTTTAAGGTAGTTAACATTGGCCTGCAAACCAGGATTTTACTTTCTCCTGATATGACTCCTGCCTATGTATCTCATCAGATTCATTTTATTTCCTGACACCCTCCCCTCCAAGCTCCCATTAAGGGCTGTTTTTGGGTTTCTTGAACTTGTGGTACTCCTTCCAGCTTGAGGAAATTCATGCAGATCATTCTTCAGAGTACCTGATCACAATTAAGTATAAACTTATTTTGATGTTCATTAGTATTTCCTCTTCTACTAGACAATAATCTGTGAATGTGTTTTCCAGCATCGCATACCTGAATATAACCTAGCAGACAACCAAATAAGTAAGCTAACGAACTTCACAACCTGATAAAAAAGGAGTGATTATCTCATTTATTAGGAGATAATATCTTGAGATCATGATATCCTTTATCTAATACCACAAAACACTATTATTTGGGGACTTTCCTGGTGGTCCAGTGGTTAAGAATCCACCATGCTGTGTAGTGGATGTAGGTTCAATCCGTGGTCAGGTAACTAAGATCCCACATGCCTTGGCGCAACTAGGACAGAGCACCGCAACTACTGAGTCCACACACCACAATGAGAGTTTGTGTGCATCCTAACAAAAGATCCTACATGATGCAAAGAAGACCCTGGGTGCTGCAACTAAGATATGACTGAAGCAGCCAAAAAAATAATTTTTTAAAATACTAATATTTAAAAATTGAAACAATTAGTACTTTATAACACACTAAAATCAGACACTATTCTGCAACACATTTTAACTTAGTAGATTCTTAACATTTGCATTTAATGATTTGAGATTGACAAGAACTGAAATGTATTTCTTTACTAATGTGTTAAGCTATATATACAACTCTGATACTTTAATGATACTTTCTCACCTTAGAAATCAAACAGTATCACATTCAAGGTTTATTATGTTATTAAGCAGTCTCCAATTTGAAACACTATTTGCCAAACTGATTACTAATAAACTGAGTTGCTCTTTTTAAAATATTAGACAATTTAAAACCTTAATTGAAGAGCAGAAGTACTTATTACATACACAAGTATGCTCACACTTAAGTGTAAGTATTAGAATATGAGTTTTCATATTACTAGTAGCCAGCTGCTTCTCTTTAGATAATGTTTCTCTCAGTACTAAAACTAAACGCTCCTGCTTCCCTTAGTAAGTAATCCTGCATGGTTACATGCCCTGAAGCTGTTCAGAAACATAACGAAATAAAATTATACTTCGGGCATTTACTAATACTTGAGAAATGTTTAAACCAAACTTAATTCGTTTAAATTTATCTCAAAAAACTGTGCTACCACTCTAAAAGGATATAAACAAATCAAACTGAGAAGTCCACCTTTATCTTTAAAGATAAATAAATGGGTGGAAAGAATAGTTAAAAGTCAAATTTTAGAAATCTCTCTATAAAGAAGAAAATCTTTTGACTCAGTTTCTTATTTTGAAAGCAGACAAATTATCTAAAACCTGCAAAGGTATCTTATTGGAAACTTATGTAATGTATGAACCAATAATTATCTTTACAACTTTATAAAACAGATCTATAGACATTTTCTACTTAACAGACATCTAACAGACATTTTCTACTTAAAAGTCATTAATAACTCACCTCTCTATGGAAATCTAACAATCTTAGGTTGCAAAGCTGTCCAAAGTCCAATTTCTATCTACTTTTATAAAGACTTCAGTACTTATCAGAGCCCAAAAATAACCTACACATATTCAGATCCAGGTCTTTGCTCAAACTAGTCCCTCTACATGTAATATATAATGTCCTTCCTTCTCTCCATTTCCATATACATCCATTTGAAAGTTTATCACATAGCACCTCTCCTCCAAGAAGGTCTCTAAGAATCCTCTGGGACCTAAACTCATTTACTTTCTGAAACATTTCTTTGTATTTCATTTGGCACTAACATTTGCCTCACATTATTGTTATTCTTCTACCTGCTTTCTCTACTCATCTCCATATTATAAGCCTCTAGAGAGAAAGAACTAAAGATATCATTTAACTTCCCCTCTCTCCTCTCTAGCAGTTAACGTAATGGCTGGCATACAACAGATATATACTCAAAACACTTCATGAATTTTATAAAGGTAACACTAAAGTCTTACAGCCTCAAGAGTCAAAGAGGCAGTGAGAGTACTTACTAAAAGTTGTGTTTCAGATAGGTTGCCCATCTTTTTTTACCCACAGTCTCCCGTTTCCTAAGACCTGCTTACATTTCACAACAATAAGACAGTAGGTTTTCTTTTTCCCGCATTCAATACATTATAAACCCAATAAATCACTACTATTGATACTTAACAAATTCTGTTTTTAAAGCAATTTCTCTAAAAGAAAAAACAAAACAAAAGAAAGAAACACAAGTATAGAAATGATTAATTTCTATTTTTACTTAAACTCTGTACTCTCAAATGTTCACCAAATATAAGTGCTAGACTATAAAATCTCAGCATCATACTTGGCAAACTGAGATGGTATGAAAACTGAGTGTTTTAGTAACAACACTCAGAAAGAAACGATAGGCTCAAAAAGTACTGCAAGACTGCTTTCATTTGTAGGACCTGAGGAAGCCAAGAGAAAATAACACAGGTCCAAAAGGCTAAATAAAAGTTTTATTACTTAAAAATGCATCTAGCAAATTCAGCAAAAGTTAACAAGCATTACATAGCAAAGGTTCTTTAGAATTAACACTAAAAAGGAATTCTTTCTAATCAATTTCATCTTCACTTGCTTATTTCCAAGACAAGTGGTAAAAAAGTATCTGAATTTCCTGAAATATATTTTAGTGCTTTGCCTGCGTGCTGTCACATCATTCATGTCCAACTCTTCGCGACCTCATGGACTGTAGCCCACCACGCTCCTCCATCCGTGGGGATTCTCCAGGCAAGAATACTGAAGTGGGTTGCCATGCCCTCCTCCAGGGGATCTTCTGGACCCAGGGATCAAACCTGTGTCTCTTACATCTCCTGCATTGGCAGGCGGGTTCTATACTACGAGCGGCACCAGGAAGCCCATTTAGTGCCTTAGAATACTTAAAAAAAAAAGGTGAGAGAAAAAATGCTAACATACTGACTGAAAGTATATACTCAAGGCTTGTGAACTTACATCAGCCCCTACCCTAATTACCCTAAATTCTTGTTAATAAGGTTCTGCTGCTGCTGCTAAGTCACTTCAGTCATGTCCGACTCTTCACAACCCCATGGACTGCAGCCTACCAGACTCCTCCTGCAGCCTACCCTACCCTCCTCCATGGGATTTTCCAAGCAAGAGTACTGGAGTGGGGTGCCCATTGCCTTCTCCACCATACCAGCTAGTAGTCCTTAAATGTCGATTTTAAAGAGGCCTTACTTGCTAACTTTGGCAATCTTTCTTGTTCACTTGTGGTTTCGTACCTTCATGGCAATCCACTCTAACATTCTTGAAGGGATAATCCCACGTACAGAGGAGCCTGGTGGGCTATAGTCCATGGGGTTGCAAAGAATCAGACACGACTGAGCATGCATGTAACTTAATGAAGACTATGTTAAATGTGTACGTAGAATAACAACTGCTAAAGTTTGAATAAAACACTCATACTACAAACAAATTGTTTCATATTGATTAATTATAAGATGGGATCTACCAGATACATCTCACAGTGAAAATATAATACTAACTACTAGCCCAGGTTTATATTAACATATACATGATCCAATTTAACTCACCATCTTGCCCTGCCTGAGCATCATTAGTATAATGATGCTTCAAAGCATTAGTTATAATGCTTTATAACTTGGCACAAACACGTTAATAAACAAAATCTAATAAATAAACAAAATCTAAACTCCCAAGCGATTACTTGGCTATAAATCAGTCCTTTAGAAGTTAACATAAAATTCACTAATGTACAAGAATCCCCAGTTGGAATACTACAGAAAATGCCACACTACTAAGGAGTTCAAGGAGAAGTGAATTTGCAATTTGAGGGGAAAAAAAAAAAATCACTCTGGTAAAGGATGAAGTAGATTACAAGGTAAATGAGAAGACTATTGCAATAACTCAGGTAAGAAATGAAAGCATGGATTAAGACAGTAATGGTAGAAGTGTTGATAATGTAGATAAAGGGCGATTCAAAGATTTTATGGAGGTAGAATCTTGGGGATGGACAGATGTGAGAAGTAAAACAGAGGAATCAAGGACAACCTGCAGGTTTCTAGGAAAAATGATAGTGGTATAATCTCTGAGGAAGGAAAACAATTTAGGAGTGAGGGGATTGAGAAGTAGTAGAATAGTTAAATTCAACATAATTAACACTTATGGGGACTATCTGATCAGCTTCTAGTCCTAGAAGCTCACTCACGCCCAGTTCTCCAAATTCTCTCACCCATTCACACAGATGTATTAAGAGCAACTATGTTACAACAGAAGCTAGAGTGTGATCTTACCTTCAGGGTACAGTTGACAGGTAAAGTTTGAATTTTTAACTAAAGCTAGGCCAATGTGCAGACCCCACCTGTTTTATTTAAATATCTATCTATATATCCAAGTATGTGTGTATAAACACACACGTATAGGCACATATACATATATCTACACATATACATACATACAAATAGATACATATACATACAATCAAACAAAAAATACCCTGAAGGTCATCACGGTAAATAGGACCTTGTAACTAACTCCTCAACCCTAAGGCAATCCTCAGACTAAAATATCCACTAAGGGCCATTTGATCTGCTAAGACAGAAGTTGACAAACTTTTTTAAAGTAAATATTTTTGGCTTTATAGGCATAAAGTTAGGACTACTCAACTCTGCCACTGTAGTAGCAAAAGCACTTACATATAATAAGTGAACAAATGGGTGTGCTGTCTGTGCTCCGGTAAAACTTTATTCAGGGACACTGAATTTTGAGCTTCCTATAATTCTCATATACCACCAAATATTCTTTTGATTTTTTTCTCACCATTTTAAAAATGTAAAAACCACTCTTAGCTCTCAGGCCATACAGAAGCAGGCAGCACTGGACCTACCAACCATAACGTGTCAATCCTTGTGTGAAGGCAACAGAACTGCCCTCTTCTAAAATTCTTTCAAATGCCCTCTAAGTGTAAGCCTCAACCTAAAACAACAGAAAAGGAAAATCTTTCCAGTGGACAGAACTGAAAATCTCCATTTGGCTCATCAAAGAACTCCATTTGCAAGGAAATAAGTCAACAAATGAAGGCCCATGTAATTTGCTAGTTCTATCATTCACCTTATACTGTACCTGTCCAGCAAGACATGGTGTAAGTTTTGGAACAATGATACAGTCCTTTCCCTTCCCCTCCTAAGAGTTTCAGGGTTTTTTTCCCCTATCACTGTGTATCAGTTATGTTAGGAATGCTTAAATTTAGTATTTAGTCCACAATTTTCAGACCTGTGACAAAGCGTATCTAGGCCTGATTAACAAAGAGTATCACCTTTAGAATCTGGACTCAGAGAACAATGATCTCTGGATGCAGTAAGCAGATATGATTTGGGTTATTTCTGCAGCAGAGATGAGAGTGTTTGCTGGTATATATAGTGATATTATATTAAACAAAATATTAAATATATATAAGAAAAGTAGGACTCTGTGTGTACTAAATAGCCATGGAATGAATGAACTGGACAACTGTTTTAGCATGTCCTTTATTCCTCTTCTCTGCAGGATGCAACCCTGTAGCCAAAGCTGTGGTCCTGAGGTGGACATATAACCTAATGAGTCCCTTTACTGAGATCTGAGATTAAGAATCAGGTCAGCCTCTCTGATGGCAGAAGATACAAGATTTAAAATTCAAGACACTAGTAAGTATTAAAGTTGATCGGCAGCAGAAGAGAACTAACTCAACACACAAATAGCATCTTGTAGGAAAAAAAAAAAAAAAAAGAGTATCTTGTGAGATAGAGAGGATACTCTTGACCTCACATGGAGCCTCTGGATCTAGTTCTTCCTGACTTCTAGCTGTCCTCCTATGGCTTGATTGACTTCCTGAGAATTCATGGGAATTCCAATAAATTCTTCTTTTTGCTTAAGTTAGGAATGTGTCATTTTCCTGACTAAAACAAGGTACCTATTGGGCAATCTCAAGAGGGATAGTCAGTTGGATCAAAGAGTTCTAGTGAGTTTAAAACACTTAAAGATGGTAGTAACAGCAATAAAAATGGATGAAATCACCCAGAAGAGTGAAAACAGGTCAAGATGAAAAGTCATAACTATCAATATGATTAGCAGAGAATTAAGCATCTGCAAAGAGGCAGCCAGTACTAAGAAAGGCAGGAAAGGCACAGAGTCATAAAAGTCAAGTAAGTAAACAGTTATCAAGGAGACAATGGGTAACAATGTCAAGTTCAGAAAGAGGTAAACGACTAAGCAATGACTATACAATTTGACAATGCAGAAGTTACAGGTGGCCTTGGTAAGAGCAATTTTACTGGCATGCTAGGATGAGAAGCCAGGCTGAAGTTCAAGAATACATGTGAAGTACATAACTCTACCTACGAAGTATTCTTCCCATTAAAAAGAAAATTCATGTCTGAACTGGATCAAGCTTCTAGATGTAACTGCCAATTTACAGGAAAAACAGTGGACAGAGGAACATATTACATGAAACCACAGGGATGTAATCAGCAAAATCCAGACTATGTGAAATCTCATGGGCAAAGACTTGGTTTCTTTAACAAACCAACTGCATAGGAATAAAAACAAAAAGACAGTAAGGAACCCATAGAGGAAAAAAGAAAAGAGGGTTGAGACACACATCAATGCAATATGATGTATGAATCTTATTTGGATCCTAATTCAGACAGACTGTTTAAAACAAAAACTCCAGTAAGGGAAATCTGAACAATGACTACAATATGTGATGATGTTAAGGAATCACTATTAATTTTTTAAGTAAAATCTTAAATTGGATTATTGCTTTAATTCTTAGAACCATCCAATAATATAGTATAACAGTCTTTATTCTACTAGTGCGGAGAAGGCAATGGCACCCCACTCCAGCACTCTTGCCTGGAAAATCCCATGGACGGAGAAGCCTGGTGGGTCGCAGTCCATGGAGTCGCTAAGAGTCGGACTCAACTGAGCGACTTCACTTTCACTTTTCACTTTCATGTACTGGAGAAGGAAATGGCAACCCACTCCAGTGTTCTTGCCTGGAGAATCCCAGGGATGGGGGAGCCTCATGGGCTGCCGTCTATGGGGTCGCACAGAGTCGGACACGACTGAAGTGACTTAGCAGCAGCATTCTACTAGTGAGTCTTCCCTGACTGTGCTTGAAGTCATCCAACGTGCTACAGTTCCATAGTTAATGCATAACACATAATTATTAAGAGAGATACAGTGATACAAGGACTCAAAGGACATAGGGCACAATTAGGGTGGAGTCAAGTAAAACTTAAGGTAATAGTATTTGCATTGTGCCTTAAAAGATGGTGAAATGTAAAGAGGTAGGAATAAAGAGGAAAAGTGATATTCCAGATAGAAGAAATGATAGCAATTGGAAAGAGGTGGGAAGACCTATCTATGAAGAGCACTGACTGTACTCACCTTTCCATAAAATTATCCCCACACTAATGATGACAAAAAGATAAAGTCAAAAAAGCTGAGGAAGCCCAGTTCCAGGACAGATCACGACAGTATCTGGGTAGTCAAACCATACTGGCTTTATCCAGAACAATCTATTTATAAAGTCAATTTCTGGGCATGGGGAGTTAACTACAAGTGTAGGAGTGCTTTTCTTAAACCAAAGAGAAAGGTAGCAAGGTAACAAGTCACATTAGCTTTAAGCGGTTTTTAGCCACTAAGTATACCTTATTCCATAATAACTGAGACTGGCAAACACCATCCCAGAGATCAAATATAATTGTTCCAACTTAGAGGAAATAAAAAAGGAAGTAGGAAAAGCATAATGAAGACTGGGGGGTTAAAAAGTTGGAAAAACTTTATATATATTATACAGAAAAGTTTTTATAGTAAGAATAAGAATAACTCTAAGAATCTGTAGAATAAAGCTTAAATAAAAAATAAAATCTACCATATGATCCAACAACCACACTCTTGGTCAAAAACTATAATTCAAAATGATACATGCATCTTATGTTCATTGCAACACTATTCACAATAGCCAAGACATGGAAACAACCTAAATGTTCATTGATAGATAAATGGATAAAGAAGATGTGGTGCAAATATACACAATGGAATACTACTCGGTCATAAAAAAGAACAAAATAATGCCATTTGCAGCAACATGGAAGCAACTAGAGATTATCATTCTAGGTGAAGTCAGAAAGAGAAAGGCAAATAATATAAGATAACACTTATGTGGAATCTAAACTATGGCACAAATGAACCTATCTACAAAACAGAAGCAGACTCAAAAGACAGAGAGAACAGACTTGTGGCTGGGGAGGGGGCAACTAGGGTGGGGGATGGACTGGGAGTTTAGGGTTAGTAGATGCAAACTATTACATACAGAATGGATAAACATTCTGTATGTTTATCCTACTGTACAGCACAAAGAACTATATTCAATATCCTGGGGTAAACCATAACGGAAAAGAGTATAAAAAGATAATGTATATATGTGTGTAATTGAGGCACTGCTATACAGTAGAAATTAACACAACATACTTCAATAAAAAATAAATTTAAAAAACTAATAAAAATAAAATCTAAGTCATCTACTTTTACAATACACACTTCACTTCTGGGTCACTGTCCAGGTGTACCTTCATTTGATACTTTAGGAATACGTCTTTGATTTTTATGAAAAAAAAAAAAGAAAAATTGAAGAAAGGCCTCATACATTTCGGACTCCATTCTAAACCAGTAGATGGTCACAAAAGAAACACCTGTTTTCTTTGTTCCTCTCAGGTACAAATAAAACTATGACATTTACTTTAACCCTTAAAAACAAAAGATACATAATTTTAGTAGTATTCACCTTCTGTCATGATCTGTAGCTGATAGTTACTTTTCCCCTTTCAAATACTGGTTACTTGCTCATATGATTTTTTTAGGAGAACCCTTTTGTGAAATCTTGGGTTGGATATCCCATTCAAATTCAACCTAATAACTGTATAAAATATTGGGGAGGACACAAAGATATACAGTCCTTGCTCTAAACACACAACAGACCTATAAAAAAATCACAATAAAAAGCAGAATGCATCAACTGTCACAAAGAGGTACAACATCTTAAGGGCACAGAGAAGGGAATGTACATCATCTGACAAGCAGAAACTGAATCTAAATGAAAAGATGCTATCTTTAAGAATACTTAATTACAGCTTCAGAGCACTGTAGAATCACCTTTATACCTCAAAATGGTAGACTATTTTCCAGTGAATACAGCTAAGCTTTTTTAATCAAACGGTAAAGCTTTGGTCATTCACAAATATTCTATCTTGTCCCCACCTGACAGAGAATTTTATTTAAAGCAAAATCTGGCTACTATTCCTGTAGAGCTAACAAAAACCAAAGTCGTGAGCCTGCAAGCCACCATAAACTGAATGAAACTGCTGGTGTTAAACACACACACACAGTTTTTTAATTGCTTCAGGTAAGTTAAAGCTAAAAAAGAATTTAAAATAACTTAAGCTTTTTTTGTGTTTGGAGACTGAAAGAGGCAGTGATGAAAAAGTAAAATAAACCTGAGCAATTTAAAGAAGCCAGCTTTGTTAAAAACCTGATGGCCACTTGCCAACACTCCTTCAGGAACATAAGACCAAAGATGATTCTAGGCAAGATTCACTGGCCACAGAGGCTCTTTATTAAAACCAAAATCAAGAAAGTTCTCATAAATATTTCAATTTTAGTAAGTTAAAGGACTGTTAAATAAAAGGAGCACTTTACAAAGCTTTGCAGAATCAATATGGAAACAAAGCTCTGTGTTTTAACATTTGAGCCCTCAAACACAAGACACATTTTAAACGTCACATTTACAAACATCCTATTCACAAACAACTATAGCCTAAATTCTGTCAGGAAAAGTACTGGTAACTGGAAAAGGGTCTGGCCTTAGTTTAAAATCTCCAACAGGTCAGCAGAAAAGAAATCGCACAATTCTGAATTGCAAGTGGCTGAGAACCCTAAATAGAACTCTTCGTCTTAGACTAAACTCTATACGAAAGCATTTCACATCTGTACCTTCAACTTCCTATAAATGATATCGTTTGTGAAAGAAAAAACAATAAGGATGCTCCTCAAACTCCTATATCCCATGATCCATCCTCAAAGAGTGGAAGGAACAGCAAAGTGGAAGGAACAAAGCACTGACGTCAATTACGAGATTAACCCCGGGCACAGGCAGCTGGAGGGAAGGCCTACACATCAATACCCAAATACAAGCTATCGGGGTAACTAGCTAGCAGGGCGATTCAGAAGTTATGGGGGGTATTCAAGTATTACACCCCCATATTCCCATTTTTAGTCAATCCCCTTCGCCAGTCGAAGGCGGAAATTTTTTTTCCTTTTTTTTTTCTTTTTTGCGGGGGGGAGGGCGGGGGAGGAGGAGGAGGAGGAGGACGTGCGCAGGATCGCGAGAAGGAAAGCGAGAACTAGTTGGGTAATGATAGCCAGAACACAGGCCTATTCTCTCTTTTAACTAGAAATAACTTGAAATTGAGGAAGGTATTAAAAAGTAACAGATCAGTCGATGATGAATTTCTGAGTGAAGGAACGGATTAAGGGACGAAAGGAGAAACGGTGAAGATGGATTTCTGGGAATTTTTGTTAGGATTGGGTTAGCTTTTAAATTTCTTTTCTTCTTCTTCTTTTTTTTTTTTTTTTGAGGGTCGGGGGTGGAAGGCGAAGACGAGGGAAGAAGCCGGATCGAGCAGCCCTAACCTGGAAGGTCTCTCCGAGCCCCCAGGCGAACCCTGTTTTCCCCTCCCCCCACTCCCTCCCCGCGGCCGGCCCGGCCCTCAGTCCGTCGGCTGTTCTCACCTCCTGTCCCGGCTCCGCTAGGCCCGAACCATTTCCCTGTTGCGGCAGAGGCGGCGCCGAGCCTGCACCTTCACGGGACGCGCACTCGAGCCCGCCGAGGGGGCGGCGACAGGCTGCCAAGGGCGAGGAGCTCCGGGCGGCGGCGGCGGCTCGAGAGGTCTCAAAAAGCGCAGGCGGCGGCGACGTACCTCACACACCACAGGCGGAGGTCCCGCCCCGCTCCATGACTGTCGGGCCTAGCCCCCGACGGCCGGCTGAGGCGGCAGGGGCGGGCTGACGAGGACCTGGCACTGGGCTCCCCCGCCCCGTCCGCTGGCGACGGCGGCTCGACTACCGCAGCCAGGACTGTGACTGACGCAGCGGCCGCGCCACCCATGTGACCAGGGCCAGGCGGGGACGAGAGCGTCACGTGGCGACGCCGCGCCCCTCCCTGCCACAAAAACGGAGGGCTACGGGGCCTGCTGCGTTGGGGGGTGACGCTGACGGTGGTGACGTGCGCGGCCGCCGGATCCGAAGACCCGGGGCAAGCCGGGTGCTGGCTCAGGTGGCCTAGGCCAGAGTCCCGGCGGCAGCGTCTGACAGGGCGGGCTGGGCAGGGCCCGGCCTGCACACCCGGGCGCGTAGCCGCTAGTGAGGTTCGGAAGGGCGGGGCCGGGCGCAGCCGGATCTACCGGTTTGGGGGCTCAGGAGAGCAGTCTGTCAGCCCCTGCTAAGGGTGTGGCTGAAACCCCCAGACCCTCTGTCAGGTGCTGACCTCGAAGCCTGGGGTCAGTTACGAGACCCTCCACAGCTCCGGCCGAAAAGGGAAGTTTGCCGGGAGTTTCTGTGCAGGAGGCCGCCTAAAACCTCGCATGAACTTCCACGAAGCCAAGCCAGCCCTTTTTTCTTCGTCATCTCAACAGCTTCTACCATTAGTACTTTCTTCAGGACATTCCAGACACTTTCCTTCAGTTCTTAACATCCGTGCCAGTAAGGGCAAGCTATAATTTTATGGAGACTAAATCATAGTTACAGACTCAGTTCAGTTCAGTCACTCAGTCGTGTCCAACTCCTTGCAACCCCACGGACTGCAGCACGCCAGGCTTCCCTGTCCATCACCAACACCCAGAGACTACTCAAACTCCTGTTCATCGAGTCGCTGATGCCATCCAACCGTCTCATCCTCTGTCCTCCCCTTCTCCCGCCTTCAATCTTTCCCAGCATCAGGGTCTTTTCCATTGAGTCAGCTTTTCCTATCAGGTGGCCAAAGTATTGGAGTTTCAGCTTCAACATCAGTCCTTCCAATGAGTATTCAGGGCTGATATCCTTTAGGACTGACTGGTTGGATCTCCTTGCAGTCCAAGGGACTCTCAAGAGTCTTCACCACCACAGTTCAAAAGCATCAATTCTTCGTAGCTCAGCTTTCTTTATAGTCCAACTCTCACATCATACGTGACTACTGGAAAAACCATAGCTTTGACTAGACAGACGTTTGTTGGTAAAGTAATGTCTCTGCTTTTTATTTTTTTTAATTTTATTTTTACTTTATTTTACTTTACAATACCGTGTTGGTTTTGCCATACATTGACATGAATCCACCATGGGTGTATACGAGCTCCCAATCCTGAATCCCCCTCCCATCTCCCACCCCATATCCTCTCTCTTGATCATCCCCTTGCACCAGCCCCAAGCATCCTGTTTCCTGTATCGAACATAGGCTGGTGCTTCGTTCTTACATGATAGTATACATGTTTCAATGCCAACTTGTCTGACTTCAGGCTCTACTACAAAGCCACAGTCATCAAGACAATATGGTACTGGCACAAAGACAGAAATATAGATCAATGGAACAAAATAGAAAGCCCAGAGATAAATCCACACACCTATGGACACCTTATCTTCGACAAAAGAGGCAAGAATATACAATGGAGTAAAGACAATCTCTTTAACAAGTGGTGCTGGGAAAACTGGTCAACCACTTGTAGAAGAATGAAACTAGATCACTTTCTAACACCACACACAAAAATAAACTCAAAATGGATTAAAGATCTAAACGTAAGACCAGAAACTATGAAACTCCTAGAGGAGAACATAGGCAAAACACTTTCTGACATAAATCACAGCAGGATCCTCTATGTCTCTGCTTTTTAATATGCTGTCTAGGTTGGTCATAGCTTGTCTTCCAAGGAGCAACTGTCTTTTAATTTCATGGCTGCAGTCACCATCTTGCGGTGATTTTGGAGCCCCCTCCAAAAAAGTCTCTCACTGTTTCCATTGTTTCCCCATCCATTTGCCATGAAGTGATGGGACCAGATGCCATGATCTTAGTTTCCTGAATGTTGAGTTTTAAGCCAACTTTTTCACTCTCCTCTGAAAGAGGAGAGGCTTTCATCAAGAGGCTCTTTAGTTCTTTGCTTTGTGCCATAAGGGTGGTATCATCTGCATATCTGAGGTTATTGATATTTCTCCCAGCAATCTTGATGCCAGCTTGTGCTTCATCCAGCCCAGCGTTTCTCATGATGTACTCTGCATATAAGTTAAATAAGCAGGGTGACAATATACAGCCTTGATAAACTCCTTTCCCAATTTGGAACCAGTCTGTTGTTCCATGTCCAGTTCTAACTGTTGCTTCTTGACCTGCATACAGATTTCTCAGGAGGCAGGTCAGGTGGTCTGGTATTCCCATCTCTTTAAGAATTTTCCACAGTTTGTTGTGATCNGACAATATACAGCCTTGATAAACTCCTTTCCCAATTTGGAACCAGTCTGTTGTTCCATGTCCAGTTCTAACTGTAGCTTCTTGACCTGCATACAGATTTCTCAGGAGGCAGGTCAGGTTGTCTGGTATTCCCATCTCTTTAAGAATTTTCCAGTTTGCTGTGATCCACACAGTCAAAGGCTTTGGCGTAGTCAATAAAGTAAAAGTAGATGTTTTTCTGTAACTCTCCTGCTTTTTCTATGATCCAGTGGATGTTGACAATTTGATCTCTGGTTCCTCTGCCTTTTGTAAATCCAGCTTCAGACTAGACAGGATTTTCAAAGCGTCTCATACAACACATAGTTACACGAATATGGTAACTATCCAGAGAAACTACCTTGGGTTCATTATTTGGAAAACACTTTATAACTTCCTGCTTCTTATCTGTTTTCTTTCCACCTAGGGCCTTCATGGAAAGCTGGGGGTTTTTTTTCCTTTCACTTTCTACTAATTTTGAAGGAAGCATTTTAAAGATTTTTAAAAATAAAATTCAAGGATTTTAGGAGCTTTTTGATAAACTATAAAGAATGTGCATATGAAAATGTTTTTATTAGTCCTAAAAGCTGGTCCTAAATTTATTAGGACTAATGAATTTATTAGTTCTAAATTCATCAGCATCATTATTTTTTCTTTGTATAATCTGAAGTGACAACATATACTTTAAAGCTAAACTATTTATATAGATTTTGTCTATGTATCTATATAAATCAGGAAATGTAGTCATGCAAAACCCAAAATGAACTATGATAAAGTAGCGTGAAAAATAATTGGCACCCACATCTCTGACCTTCAACTACTCCAGTTCTGGAGGCAATCCCTTAACCTTCCCCAAGATGTGTCATAAATATATATTAAAATACATGTACTTTTTATGCAAAAGATAATATACTGTATATACCGTTAAGTTCTTTTCCTCAGTTAAATATCCTGGATATCTTCTCAGTTCAGTTCAGTCAGTCATGTCCAACTCTTTGCGATCCCATGAATTGCAGCATGCCAGGCCTCCCTGTCCATCACCAACTGCAGGAGTTCACTCAAACTCACATCCATCAAGTCCATGAAGCCATCCAGCCATCTCATCCTCTGTCGTCCCCTTCTCCTCCTGCCCCCAATTCCTCCCAGCATCAGTGTCTTTTCCAATGAGTCAAGTCTTCGCATGAGGTGGCCAAAGTACTGGAGTTTCAGCCTCAGCATCATTCCTTCCAAAGAACACCCAGGACTGATCTCCTTCAGAATGGACTGGTTGGATCTCCTTGCAGTCCAAGGGACTCTCAAGAGTCTTCTCCAACACCACAGTTCAAAAGCATCAATTCTTCGGCACTCAGCTTTCTTCACAGTCCAACTCTCACATCCATACATGACTACTGGAAAAACCATAGCTTTGACTAGATGGACCTTTGTTGGCAAACTGATGTCTCTGCTTTTCAATATACTATCTAGGTTGGTCATAACTTTCCTTCCAAGAAGTAAGCATCTTTTAATTTCATGGCTGCAATCACCATCTGCGGTGATTTTGGAGCCCCCAAAAATAAAGTCTGACACTTTCCACTGTTTCCCCATCTATTTCCCATGAAGGGATAAGACCAGATGCCATGATCTTTGTTTTCTGAATGTTGAGCTTTAAGCCAACTTTTTCACTCTCCTCTTTCACTTTCATCAAGAGGCTTTTTAGTTCCTCTTCACTTTCTGCCATAAGGGTGGTGTCATCTGCATATCTGCNGGAGCCCCCCAAAATAAAGTCTGACCCTGTTTCCACTGTTTCCCCATCTGTTTCCCATGAAGTGATGGGACCAGATGCCATGATCTTCATTTTCTGAATATTGAGGTTTAAGCCAACTTTTTCACTCTCCTCTTTCACATTCATCAAGAGGCTTTTTAGTTCCTCTTCGCTTTCTGCCATGAGGGTGGTGTCATCTGCATATCTGAGGTGATTGATATTTCTCCTGGCAATCTTGATTCCAGCTTGTGCTTCTTCCAGCCCAGCGTTTCTTATGATATACTCTATATAAGTTAAATAAGCAGGGTGACAATATACAGCCTTGATGTACTCCTTTTCCTATTTGGAACCAGTCTGTTGTTCCATGTCCAGTTCTAACTGTTGCTTCCTGACCTGCATATAGGTTTCTCAAGAGGCAGGTCAGGTGGTCTGGTATTCCCATCTCTTTCAGAATTTTCCACAGTTTATTGTGATTCACACAGTCAAAGGCTTTGGCATAGTCAATAAAGCAAAAATAGATGTTTTTCTGGAACTCTCTTGCCTTTAATTAGGCACAAGTCAGTGTTCCACTGGCCTATTTTGCATGATTTCAAGGATCATTATTCCAAGTCCTCAAGGTGCTGGAATCACCCTGACACCAAACCCTTGGGGTCTACTTCCAGCCCCTCAATCTCTCCAGGAACAAGCCTCAGTCTCCTTATTCAGGTATTAAGGAGGCAGGACCTCATGGGACATCTGAAGAACCTGGCAGTTGAGGGGACAGAGGCAGGTAAATGAAAGGTTGAGCTCTGAAGCATGAATGGAGGAGTCTGGCCATGCTCTGAGCCTGAGGCTCCTGCCTCACCCTGGTTCTTCCAGCAAGTAGCTGCAGCTCCTCTAGAATGTGCTAAGTGAAGGAAGCAGATATTTGGTTTCACTTTTTGAAATAATAACAACTTAGAGAAACTGGCGGAGATAAGATCCCTCCAGGGCTTCTGCTTCAATGATGCAACCGGAGCTGAGACAGAGCGGCTGTGATGCAAATAGCTTGGGCCAGCCCACAAGGAATCTCTGGTGGGTGGAACCGTCTTTCCTTTAGGAAAGAAAAAAGTGGCATCCTTGTCCAGGGGAGGAGTAAGCACTCAGACTTTTGCTCTCTTGAAGCCACCCACTGAATGGAGACACAGCTGCAGGGCATGAATCCACGTTTGCCATCACTCTGCTCCTCTGACTTTAAGGAGTAGATTATTTCCCCCCACTCTATGAAAGATTTCTTTTTTTTAAACCACCTTAAGCAAAGGATAAAATCGCTTATTCTCCTCAGGGAAGAAAATTGATTCTCCGGATCTGTGCCATCACCTTTATTTCACACGCCTGATTTGTGACCCACCTGGAAAGTAGGGATCCTGCAGCTCACAAGAGGCTCGTAGTTACAGAAAACAAATAGCCCAGACTAAACAAATGCCAGCCCTTAAACTGCTTGTGAAGGAACTGAAGAACAGACTTCCTCAGGGGCTTACTGTCCTTCTGTGTCAAAACAGAACTGCTGACTTTGGCAAAAAGGACACGCACTTCGCAAGATCATTTCCAGTAGTGATGACAGAGTTACGATGACCATGGGGCCTCATACTTTCATTTACTTAACTTATAAATCACATCCTGCCTTCTCTTCCCTCTTGGGAAAAAAATCTTTGGTCACCTATTCATTACAAAAGCTAATAAAATGAGCCATCCATGTTCACCTCCAAATGATCACAGTAGAAACGAGGTAAGACAGGTAGAGAGACATGTTTGGTTGGTAAAAATGCCAAAACGAAAGTCAATATTATTTCCGTGAATTGCATTCAGGCAGCTAGAAGAAAGCAGTCAGAGAAAATAGCCAAATAGCCAAAGAAAGAAGGAAGGAAGGTGTATGTTCAGGCCACTCAAGATGGTTGCTCTCTTGCTCTCTGTACACCCCCCACAGACTAGTCCTGCTTTACTTACATCCTACTCACATGACTAAGCTTCCTGTTGATACATGCTTACCTCAGAACCCAGCTGATAATCGTTCTTATCAAAGGGGCAGGTGAGGGGCCTGCTCCTCTGCTAGTGTCCCTGGTAACTGATGAGCCAACCTGACCTCAATCCCACTATAACTGGCAGTCTCCCCTTCTGCTCAGGCGGGAAGCCTGCTGCCACGTCCTGCTGGTTGCTGGAGGAGGTTGCTCCAAGGTTTTGCTTCAAATGTGTAAGTTCCACCATCCATGAAACTGTTGATATCTCTGCTGTTGTCTCTAGGTTTTCTATAGTCTTAAAGGTTGGCAGGTACCAGCTTTGTAGGCCTGAGGAGTGTAGCCCAACAGAAGGAAAGAGGCAGGAGAGGAACCAGCACTTACTGGATACCTAGCCATGCTGTCCGGAGAAGGCAATGGCACCCCACTCCAGTACTCTTGCCTGGAAAATCCCATGGATGGAGGAGCCTGGTAGGCTGCAGTCCATGGGGTCGCAAAGAGTCGGACACGACTGAGCGACTTCCCTTTCACTTTTCACTTTCATGCATTGGAGAAGGAAATGGCAACCCACTCCAGTGTTCTTGCCTGGAGAATCCCAGGGACAGGGGAGCCTGGTGGGCTGTCGTCTATGGGGTCACACAGAGTCGGACACGACTGAAGTGACTTAGCAGCAGCAGCAGCAGCCATGCTGTCATTGTGCTGGGGAGTTTTCCTATTTTATTTCCTCCAGTTCTTAGAACAACCCTACGAGTGGTACTCTTTCCTCTATTTTATAAATGAGGACAAAGGTTAAATATATCAGCCCAGAATTGCAGGACTAGAAGATAGGCTTAGGATACAGCCTTTTCTTTCCATGCTCAGTGAGGATCCAGGAAGACGGAACGGCCCAGTGCTTAAGACTGTGTCCTAGAGAATCAGGCAGCGGGGTTCAAGTCCTGGTACCATCAAGTACTACCTGTGTGCCTTCTGGTACATTCTTTAACCACTTCCTGCCCCATCTCTGAAATGGGGATCAAGAAAATTGCATGAGGTAATTTATAGAGCAAGTACGCTAATATCTGGAATATAGGGAACCCTTAAAAACTATTAACAGTTATTATACAGAAACTAGTAGGAGTGGCGTTTAATTTTTATTTTTTTATTCCTAAGACATCTTAGTCTGTTCAGACTCCTATAACAGAAAACCATAAACTGGGAGGCTTATAAACGACAGACATTTATATCTCACAGTTCTGGAGGCTGGGGAGTTCAAGATTGCGGCACTGGCAAATTCTGTGTTTGGTATGGATTTCCGGTTCACAGACAGCTGTCTTCTCTGTGTCTTCACATAGTAGAAGGGGCGAGGGAACTCTTGTGTGCTAAATTGCTTCAATCATGTCAGACTCTTTGTGATCCCATGGACTGTAGCCCTCCAGGCTCCTCTGTCCATGGGAATCTCCAGGCAAGAATACTGGAGTGGGTTGCCATGCCCTTCTCCAAGGGATCTTCCTGACCCAGGGATCGAACCCATGTCTCTTATGTCTCCTGCATTGGCAGGCAGGCAGGTTCTTTATCACTAGTGCCACCTGGGAAGCCCAAGGGAACTCTTGGGGAGGATGGGGGTCTCTTTTATTAGTGCACCAATCCTATTCATGAGGGCTCCACCCTCAAGACCTAATCATCTCCCAAAGGCCCCACCTCCTAATACCATCACATCCAAGCTTAGGATTTCAGCATGTGAATTTTGAGGGGACACAAATCAGTACATAGCAATATCTCTTTAAACATGAGATTGAAACAGTGTCTGTTTTACATTCCTCCGTTAGTATCTCTACATGAGATGTATACTCTATCATCTCTTACTGCTAAGTATTATTGATAGTACTCTCTAAAGAGAGAATAAAAGGACAATTCAATCTTTTTCTAGCATGGCAGATCAAGAAAATTTCTTTTGGCTTCTCTTTTGTCTAGATACTTTTAAAATATAGACTACTTTTTATGTTCACAGTATACTTGGAAGGAGATTTCTATATATTCCTATATTCTCTCTACCCCCACATATGCATAGTGTCAACCATTATTAACAACCCTCACCAGAATGATACATTTGTTATAACTGATGAACTTACACTGAAATATCATAATCACCTCAAAATCATAGTATACATAAGAGCTTGCTCTTGGTGTTGTATATTTTATGAATCCTTTGTAATAACTGAAGTATACAGAGTAGTTTCAGGACTCCCCTGGAGATCCAGTGATTAGGACTCTATGCTTCTACTATAGGGGTCATGGTTTAGTTCCTGGTTGGGGAGCCAAGATTCTGCATGCCATGTGACATGGCCAAAAAAGAAAAAAAAAAAATACAGACTCAAAGTAGCTTCATTGTCCTAAATCCTTTGTTCCCCACTAACCCCTGGAAACCACTGACCTGTTTGTTATCTCTATGAAGTGAAGTGAAGTGAAAGTCTCTTAGTCATGTCTGACTCTTTGTAACCCCATGGACTATATGGTCCATGGAATTATCTAGGCCAGAATACTGGAGTGGGTAGCCTTTCCCTTCTCCAGGGGATCTTCCCAACCCAGGGATCAAACCCAGGTCTCCTGCATTGCAGGCAGATTCTTTACCAGCTGAGCTACAAGGGAAGCCCAATCTTATGTATACTATGATTTCGGGGTAATTATCTCTTCAGTTTTGATTTTTCCAAAATGTTGAGACCATACTTATGTAACTTTTTAAGATTGCTTATCTCACTTAGCAATGTGCATTTAAGTTTCTCCATGTCTTTTCATGGCTTGATATCTCATGTCTTTTCAGTTCAGTTCAGTTGCTCAGTCGTGTCCGATTCTGCAACCCCATGAATCACAGCACGCCAGGCCTCCCTGTCCATCACCAACTCCTGGAGTTCACTCAGACTCACGTCCATCGAGTCAGTGATGCCATCCAGCCATCTCACCCTCTGTCGTCCCCTTCTCCTCCTGCCCCCAATCCCTCCCAGCATCAGAGTCTTTTCTAATGAGTCAACTCTTCGCATGAGATGGCCAAAGTACTGGAGTTTCAGCTTCAGCATCATTCCATGAAGCCTGGCTTGGAAAATTTTGAGCATTACTTTACTAGCATGTGAGATGAGTGCAATTGTGCGGTAGTTGGAGCATTCTTTGGCATTGCCTTTCTTTGGGATTGGGATTTTAGCACTGAATAATATTCCATTGTCTGAATGTACTACAGTTTGTTTATTCATCATCTTCCTGAAAGATATCTTGGTTACTTCCACATTTTGGCAATCATGAACAAAGCTGCTATAGGCATGCATGTGTAGGTTTTTGTTTGGATATAACTTTTCAGTTTTGGCAAGAAAATACCAAGGAGTGCAATTGCCTTGGACAACAAGGAGATCCAACCAGTCCATCCTAAAGGAAATCAGTCCTGAATATTCATTGGAAAGACTGATGCTGAAGCTGAAACCCCAATACTTTGACCACCTGATGTAAAGAACTGACTCATTTGAAAGGGCTTCCCTGGTGGCTCAGAGGTTAAAGTGTCTGCCTCCAATGCGGGAGACCCGGGTTCGATCCCTGGGTCGGGAAGATCCACTGGAGAAGGAAATGGCAATCCACTCCAGTATTCTTGCCTGGAGAATCCCATGGACGAAGAAGCCTAATAGGTTACAGTCCACGGGGTCGCAAAGAGTCGGACACGACTGAGCGACTTCACCTCACCTCACCTCATTTGAAAAGATCCTGATGCTGGGAAAGATTGAAGGCGGGAGGAGAAAGGGATGGCATAGAATGAGATTGTTGGATGGCATCACCGACTCAATGGACATGAGTCTGAGTAAACTCTGGGAGTTGGTGTTGGACGGGGGGGCCTGGTGTGCTGCAGTCACAAAGAGTTGGACACGACTGAGTGACTAAACTAAACTGAACTGATGGCAAGAGTATGTTTAATTTTGTAAGAAACTGCCAAATTGTATGTCAGAGTGGCTGTACCATTTTGTATTCCCAGCCACAGTAAATGAGAGTTCCTGTTTCTTCACATCCTCACCAACATTTGATACCAGTTTTTCTGAATTTTGGTCATTTCTCATAGGTGTGTCATACTCATTAAAAAAAATTGTGTTTTCCTGATATAATGTGAAACATTTTTCCATGTACCTATTTGCCATCTGTATATCTTATTTGGTGAGGTATCTGTTAAATGGCCTATTTTTAAATTGGGTTTGTTTTCTTATTGTTAATTTTGAGTTCTTCATATATTTCAGGTAATAGTCCTTTGTCAGACATACCTTTTGCAAATATTTTTTTCGCCAGTCTGTGATCTGTCTTTTCATTATCTTGACAGTATTTTTCACAAAGTAGAAAATTCTGGTTTTAATGAAGCCCAGTTTTTCAGTTCTTTCCTGGATCATACCTTTGGTGTGGTACCTAAAAAGTCATCACCAAATCTGAGGTCATTTCTCCTATGTTTTCTGTTATCTTCTAGGAGTCTAACAGTTGTTCCTTTAACATTTAGATCTGTGGTCCATTTTTGGTTAATTTTTGTGAAGGGTGTAATGTCTGTGTTTATATTATTTTATTTTTGGGGGGTGGAGGCATGTGGATGTCCAGTTGTTTCATCACCGTTTGCTGAAGGTACCATCTTTGTTCCATTGTGCTAACTTTGCCTTTGTCAGAGGTCAGATGACTGTATCATGTGGGTCTATTTCTGGGCTCTCTATTATGTGCCATTGATCTATTCTTATCCCAATACGAATTTTGTTTTTTATTAATAAAAGCTGGAAAAATTTCTTTCATCTTTACTATTTGCTATTAAATGCCACAACTATAACCTCTTGCCCCAAGATAAAGTACTACAGCCCTGAGATTTAGATGAACATGTCTTCTCAATAGCTGCTGGCTGTTGCCTCAGCAGATAGTCTGAATTGGTCAAGCTTTTCAGCTTCCAGTTTCCTGTCCCACTGATGAATTTTCAGGATATGAGAAGGTCATGAAGCCTGAATAATAGTGGCTCAAAAAGCAACATTTCATTCAGATGCTGCTCCTTGGGGTGAATGATATGGTTCAGATGCCTGACATGGGCCACAGAGGGTAGGTTGTTCCTGGGAGCCAGGTACATGTGTAGTAGTCCTGACAGGTCAGGGGCCATGTGCTAGCCTCTCCTTGGCTGCACCCTTTCCTGGCGAGGAGCTGGCAGGGCCAAGTGGATATGTCTACCAAGAGCCTGTGGACTATACCTGTTTCCAGGCTTACTCGCCTGGGATTTTCCCTGGACTAGTCCTCCAGTGAGTGAAGCATGCTGGTGGTGTGCCCTTTTTAGGCCTCTGAGTGATCAGGGCAGCAGTTTGCATCAAGGATGGGAACAGGTAAGGAGTGTTGGGGGGTATGAACATATCTCAGATGTGTAATTTAAGGTGTCAATACACGTGTGTGAGATCCCTCAATGTGTAGGAAGGAGCCTAGGGGTGAAAGAGCAAGGGTAAGGGTACAGGACATGGGGGAGGCGCTGGGCACCATCATTTTCCATATCAAATTTGAAGAGGCCAAGAATTCTGAATTTGTGCCTGGCCTTCCAGATAGTTATGAAGGCATATTTGTCAGAGTGATAGGATAGGACATATTTAACAGTTAAATTGTTACTTGATTTTAAGTTTCACATAACTAGATGTATAGTGCAAGGATCACCATTTTTACTCTTTCCCATGACCCCACAAACCTGGGGGATGGACCTGTGATGAGTGATAGATATGGGACCCCAATTTAGTGTTCTGAGTTTCTATGTTAAAGCTCTTTCAACTCTCATGGAGCTTGACTCATCCTTACTAAAAACAACTGTTTCTCCTAGACTTCTTATTTCATCCTGCTCTGGTCATGTGTAAAATCCAAGGCTGAATCAGAGAAAGTATTCTCACCCTAAAGTTAGTTAAAACGTAGTTTGCCTTGGGCACTCATTCTCCCCTGACGCTTCTCTTCCCAGGCACAGTACCGTGTGCTGTGGCTCATCCTCTTCCTCCCTCTTTCTCTCTATAAAATTCACCCAAGGGATGGCTGAAGCCTAGGCCCAAGGGCTAGGCACAGAATCGTTGTATGTAGTGGGTACAGAGAGAGCTGGATAGGCAGGCTGGAGTTCTCATATGTGTTCATGGCTCATCACATTGTGGAACAGAACCAGAGGCGGAATGGGGAAGCTGACTGTGGGCTGAGGGTCCAGGGACCAGCTTTATCATGCTACCACATTCAAGAGTGAAACTGAGCAGAGTCTGAAAATCTGGATTTTGAACTGGTTTTCCAAACTATTCTAATCCTCGTAAGATGATAAAACATATTTAATGTAAAAGCCTCTACTTTGATTGAACTCTCAAGTATGTAGAATGTGGTTTGTGAGTCTCAACTTATTTTTTCACATCTGGACTTGAGACTATTAAGAGCAGACATCTGCTCAGAAAGATTTTCTCCCCAGAGGCTATCCTTCTCTTCTTTCTGAATAAAGGTCTGGTGATTTCCATCATAAAGTTCACTGTCTCAGGTGAATAGAGACTTTCAAACCTGACCACTGGCTGACCTTTACTTTCTTGTTGGTTTAAGGGCAGGGTGTCTTATATAGATTTTCGTATTGGGCCTCAGCTTGTATCTGACCTCCTATGTTTTCTTATGTCCTTCCTGAAGTTTTCCCCTCTCCTGGGTGTGCTGAGAATTAAAAGAGAAAGATAAAGCCCTCTGCACTCCACCCTCTCTCTGTTCTATTCCATCGTCAAAAAACACATGCACACACATGCACAGAGCCACACAAGATTCCTGTAAAAACTGGAACTCCTATTCTCATCACTGAGAGTGTCTGGAGCTTCCTTCCTCCTCTTACTGCTCTAGGGTGTTTTCCACTCAAAACCATTGACTTGGGGAAAAAAAAGAGAGAGAGAAAAGGGAAGGGTTTTTGTCAGAACATGAGAAACAAAATTCTAAAAATAGCTCATATTCTTATATTCTCCTGCAGACATGATGCAAGTGTTATTAAGTTGAGGAACTGTTGACACCAGTGGTATGATTGTGGGTCCTTTGACCTTATTTTTTCCCCATCAGTATTTCCTGAAATCTTGGTTTTGGGGAGTGACTCTTAAATGCAAGCTTATAAACAATCACCCACAGACACTTACAAGAAAATCTTAGAGCTATAGGCTATGTGTATATTTAAATAGATTAATACATATGATATAAATTTTTATAGAGATAGATACCAAGTCGGGGGCTTCCCTGGTGGCTCAGATGATAAAGAATCTGCCTGCCATGCAGGAGACTCAGGTTCGATCCCTCTACCCACTCCAGTATTCTTGCTTTGGAATTCCACAGACAGAGGAGCAAAGAGTCAGACACAACCTAGTGACTGAAAAACAACATACCAGTTGGGGGCTTATTTGCTATAAGTATCTCTTTAAATTTTCCTGGTATGGTGAAGGGGATTTAAGGAGATAGAGATGGGATAAGTGCATTCAGGAGAAAATTTAAAATTTAGGGGTTGGCTGGATAATGTTGATAAAATTGGATACAACTCAATTTGGGCTTCCCTGGTGGCTCAGATGATAAAGAATCTGCCTGCAATGTGGGAGACCTGGGTTCAATCTCTGGTCAAGAAGATCCCATGGAGAAGGGAATGGCTATCTACTTCAGTATACTTTCCTGGAGAATTCCACGGACAGAGGAGCCTGGCGGGCTATAGTCCATGGGGGTCACAAAGAGTCAGAGACGACTGAGCAACTAACACTTTTACACTTTCAGTAGGTTTTAGGCGGCTCAAGATATCAAGATAATTCATTGGTCCATTCATTTATTCAACTAATACTTCTATCTTTCTCCTCTAACAAAAAGGATTAAAGCAGCTGAATTGTATTTATTGTGTTTACTGGCAAGGATTATATATACTATTCTGGAAAACATAAGATTGTGTCACAACTGTTCAGAAGTTCAAAGCTCTTAGGGAAGGAAAACACGTACCTGAGAAAGTTAAAACAATATAAGGCTTTATCAGAGACACTGGCCCTGAGTTTTACCTCATTTCCCCAACCCATATGTTATGATATGACCAGAATTTGCTTTCTAAAATGAAAATCTCGTCACATAAATCTGCTTTAAACTATTTGTTGGTTCTGTTACTTATTGGAGAAAGTTGAAGTCCCTTAGCATTGTACAAAGTGTCCATGAATTTGTTCCAAACTACCTTTCTGGAGTCATCTCCAGTCACTACGGTTCCTTCCTGGGATGGGGTGGGAGTTTCCCGAGAATCGTGACTAGGTCTTACTCACCTTTGACCTCCCAGCGTCATGGTGGAGGCTTTGGGAGCACTTTATTTTTAATTAGTAGAGCCTTTCCCATACATCAGTCTCTTCTCTAAACTGTATTATTGTGGTACTTAACACATATAGAAAACTTCATAAAACAAATGAAAACCCATGTAATTTACCACTTNACTCACCTTTGACCTCCCAGCGTCATGGTGGAGGCTTTGGGAGCACTTTATTTTTAATTAGTAGAGCCTTTCCCATACATCAGTCTCTTCTCTAAACTGTATTATTGTGGTACTTAACACATATAGAAAACTTCATAAAACAAATGAAAACCCATGTAATTTACCACTTAATTAAAAAACTAGAACTTTGCTGGCTCACCAGAAGTCCTTTTCACACCTTTTCCTAATAACGATCCATTTTCTCTCCCCAAAGATAACCACTCACCCCACCTGTTTACCTGTTCTCAGCTCAAGCCATAATCTCCACATCCCATCTCACTTCTGGGATATTCCCCTGACCTCATACAGACCCCTGGGAACTTCCTTGGTCTCTGATCTTTAAGGCACCTATTTTATTAGCATTCATTTGGCATCTAGTCACTTCAGTTCATTTCAGTCACTCAGTTGTGTCTGAATCTTTGTGACCCCATGGACTATAGCACTCCAGGCTTCCCTGTCCATCACCAACTCCTGGAGCCTACTCAAACTCATGTCCATTGCATAGGTGATGCCATCTAACCATCTCATCCTCTATTGTCCCCTTCTCCTCCTGCCTTGAAACTTTCCCAGCATCAGGGCCTTTTCCAAAGAGTCAGTTCTTCGCATCAGGTGGCCAAAGTATCTGAGCCACAAGGGAAGCTCTCTAGTCACCTAAAGCATCTCAAATAAACTATTATGTATTTTGTAAAGTTACATTTATGGTGTTCTTGTAGTGTTTGTATCATTTTGCTTTCACTGTAGATATCATTATCTATTCAGGTACTTTTTAATGTCTATACTCTCTATTGCTATTGTCTATGTTCTAAATTTATAGTTAAGATCTCATTATAGATGCTTAATGAATATTTATTGACAGATATCAAAGCCTGTAAGAGAGATTTACTCAACCTGATAAAGAGCCAAAGAGAAGAAGAAAGCATAATATTGTTCTGATGTAGTGGACATAAGTCTTCAAGAGTTTCACACAATGAAAATCATAATTTCTTTATGCCTTATTATTCATTTCCTCAAACCAGAGAAAGTGTTAGGAAATCCAATATGCTTCTGATATAATCTTCATACAGATTAAGGTTTTGAGTAAAGAAGACATTTAGGATCAAGCAGTACCTGTCCTCTTTAGCATTTTACTTGAGAGGAAACATCACTAGAATATGAGCCAGACTATTGGTTGAACTCCTGACATGGATATTCCAGCAAGATTTCACATTGCCGGGAAAACTAGAAGAGATGACACAGAAAATCCTTTCCTACTTTATGATGGCATGGATAAATGAAAACCATTGCCAATCTAAAAGCAGTGATTAATTGTTTGTGGTTTTATTTAGAAATTAAGTTAGTGTTGAAAGCTCAGGTTTAGAACACAGGGTTGTAATTCAGATATCTCCCACATTCCACTCAGTAAATATAGTTAACACTTTTAGTGAACCTATATCCATCTTTTCTACTTTTAGATGGAACAATAAACGTTAAACATACAAACTTGCATTATCTTTCCTTGCTTTGTATGTACTGTCAGTGACCATCCCCCTCCTACCCCTGCCATTGTCACCTATAATTTTCTTAACAGGATTTGACTCATTCTTTGAGATGTAAATAAAACATATTCTTCAATATGAAATTTATCTTGCTGTCTCATGAAAATTAGAGAGATCAAGGTAGACTTCATATAGAAATTTAAGGGCTCTGTTTATTCTGCTGACAACAGTTTTTTTTTCCCCTTAAAATACTCAACACATTGTATTTCACTGTATTTATCTGCCACACAGAATTATAAGCACCTCCACGTTAAGGGTTGGGTTTTATTTAGTCCTAGACCTATCGTAGGTGTTTAATAATTTGAATAAAAAGTACAGAGTAGTAAAATTTGAGACAAAATCAAAAGTAATAAACAGTGTCAGAGTTAATACCTTTTGTTTTCCAGTGACTAGATTAGATTCTGAGAAAAGGCAAACAAAAACACAGAACAGGCATTCAGGAGCTCATAGTTCAGTAGGGAAAGGAGAAAAGTAAGTGAACACATGCAATAATGTTGGCAGGAGGGAGATAGAGATGGGTGGGATGCTATGGGAGCCCAGAGAACTGCTGTGTGACTCAGGAGGGAAAGTAGGAGACAGATCTTCAAGTTGATTTATTCAGGACAGGTAGTCAATCATATGGAGAAGGGGAAGAGGCAGAAGACATTCAAGGTAGAGGAACCTAAGCATTGAAGTTCTCCATCTTAATGGTCATATGACCTTACATGGAGCTTCCTAGTGGTGAGAACAAGCACAGAAATTTGGTTCTGTCAAGCTGACCATAGCCCTAGCTCTTCTATTGGGTGTACCAGAGAGGAAAAGAGAAAGAAGAGGAGAACAGAAGGGAAGAGCTGAACTGTGTTCAACTATAAGGGAGAGTCTCATACTTCTGTGTGACTGAGAAAAAGTAAAAAGATGCAATCAGATCACAAGTGAACTTGTACTAGTACTTAGATGTATAAAGAAACTTAGCTTCTTTATTTTCTAATACATAACTGATCTTCTTTACAGTTTCCTCACATCCCATCAGGAGGGGAAGACAAACACTTTCAGCTTCCTATTTCTTGCATCATAGGCTATACTTAGTTTTAACAGTGTATTTTTAATGACTGAGTCTCTTTTGGATAAATACTTTTCAAATTTCCTCTCCCCATCTCTACTCCTGCCTCCCTTCCTTCCCCGCTAACCCCCCCGCCAAGGGCAACACAGAAGACAAATGACTGGAAATCATATAGAATTCTGTAGAATCTTACTGGTCTCTTCTGGGTCCTATAATGGGGCAGTCACTCAGTCTTTCAGGTATAACTTGTTATGTCTGACTTTTTGGAGGATATGCAAGCATCTGTGACTAGAATACACAGTTTAGGGCATTTATATGATATTTTGGGTGTAGCAATCACTTCATTCAGACCCTGGGTCTTAGCCACTATGCTGCTCCAATTAGTACCTTAATATCAAGTCACATGTTTGAGTATCAAGTACAGGCCTTGGGGGAAAAAGGATTCTTTAAGACAATCTTTCTGGCCACTCTTCACCAGGATCTTCAGGCATACGCATCTGGATCTTTCTACTGGGCCCTTTCCTTGGGGTTTATCTTGAGTGGGAGAAATGAAGAAATGAAAGATCTCTCCATAGCACTTAGTCAGCTCACTTTTCTTTCCCATCATCTGCCAGGACAGAAGGGCAATTGATCTACTTCTTCCTGGTACAGATTTCTCTTATTTAATATCCTTCTTCTTCTTTCTTAACAGAAGGAGGAGTATTTCCATATATGGGAGAAACTATAATTTGAAAAGAAACTCTAAAGTCTGAGTTGGCCAGGTCTGTCTCTTGATAAAGCACAAGGGGACACTGTTTTAACACTCTCACATATGATTCTAAATACAAGGGCACAATCAGGATAAAAAAGTAACAAAATAGAAAAGCATTCTGGAATGGCAGAGTGAGATAGTTGGTGAAACTCTCTACTCACAAAAACAGAAGATACTGGCAAAACAACTAAAATCATTTCATAACTTTAGAAATTAACCAAAACCACAAAACAAACTGAAAATTGTCCACACGAGAGAAACTAAACTTCTGTAAGGAAGCAGTAACTATGTCGTTTTAACATGAGCTGTTCCTATTCCCCTTTCCCCTCCAATCAGGTAGAGGGATAGTCATGAAAAGCCAGCAGTCTTGAAGCCAATGGAGAGGAATGACCATTTCTGGAACTTGATTAAAAGACCCATCTATATAATACCATCAATATTTTGTCTGTATTCGAAGCTACCTGGAAAAATTTAATTACAGGGTGTTGGGCTGTTTTAGCTCAGAGCTAGCTCAGCAACAAATAAAAGCTCTATCCCCAGGATGTTACCTGCTAGTAATCTACTGGCAACATCATAGCTGTTGGTCTAAGGCTATGATTTCAGTTGATACAAGAAAAGAGTATGACCAAAATTCTTACAGGAAGTCCTGGAGCTAGGTAACTAGAACTAAGGAATTAAAAAAGCTCCATACTTCTGAGAATCTAGAAGACAATGTGTGTGCAGGACTTGGCCTGGGAAAGGAGAAGACTCCCTCTATTCTAGTCCACATTTGTCTTACATTTACATTCTGCACAAGCAGGAAATCTAAGACTGCTTCATAAACTGTCTGAATTTTGAAGGCATGCCTTCACACACAGATCCCTTTGGCCAAAGGTGAAAGACATGTAGACAAAGCATTTAAGAAAATCTCTGATAGATCATAGGTTGGCCAGTAAACAATGCTAACTCAAGGGTGACTCCTAGGAATCCAGATTAAAAATAAAAACAAAAATTTAAAAGCCTAGGAGAGAACTCATAGGCCACATATTTCAAAATACTAGCAACAATAAGAAACTTTGGGTAGGGTGATCTGATACCATAGTTGTTATATTATTCAATATACTATCTAAGGTCTCCAGTTTCAGAATTTATGAGACATGCACAGAACAAAATAAAATATGGCACATATACAGGAAAAGAAAGGAAGCCAAGGGAAATGTCCCTGAAGGGGAAGTGTTGGTGGACTTAGTAGCCAATGACTTTAAATCAATCATTATAAATATGTTAAAATAACAAAATAAAAGAAAGCATGACAATGATATCTTATCAATTAGAGAATATCCATAAAGAGAGAGTTAAAAAAAAACAAACTAGTAGACATTCTGGAGTTGAGAGGTACAATCCCCAAAATAAGAAATGTTTACTAGAAGTGCTAAAAAAAATAAATGTGAGCTTACTGAAGAAAGAATAAGTCAACTTGAAGATAGGTGAGTTGAAATTATTCAGTCTTAGAAACAACAAAAAGAATGACGAAGAAATAAACAGCATCTCAGAGAGACTGTATCCACAGGGATACAATCAAGTATATGAACATATGCAAAATGAATATCTCAGAAGGAGAGATGAGATAAAGGGACCAAAAGAATATTTGAAGAAATAATGGCCCCAAACTTCCCAAATTTGATGAAAATCATCAATCTACACATCTTAGAAGCTCGATGTACTGTAAGATAAACTCTAAATGATCTACACAGAGACACATCATAATGAAACTTTAGAAAGCCAAAGACAAAGAGAATCTTGAAAGCCCAAGAGAAGTGACTCATAACATACAAGGAATCCTCATTAGAAACCATGGAGACCAGAAGATGGGGTGAGATGATATATTCAACATACTGAAGAAATAGACTGTCAATGAAGAATTCTATATCCAGCAAAACCATTCTTCAAAAATGAAGGAGAAATAAAGATATTCCCAGATAAACAAACTCTGAGACAATTTGTCACTAGCAGAGTTATTTAATAAAAAATACTGAAGGAAGCCCTTCAGGCTGAAATAAAAGAACACTAGATTGTAACTCAAACCCACACAAAGAAATAAAGAGCACTGGAAAAGGTAAGTACATAGCTAACTATAAAAGACAATATAATCATATTTGTTGTTTTTATACTCTTTTATATTATTTAAAATACAACCACATAAAGAAATAAGTATAAAACTATTTGGAATGTGTAAATATATCACTTCTTGGTCTTTAGGCTAAGATCAAGTGTGGAATGTGTAAATATATAATTTGTATAAAAGAAAGAATAAAGAAAGGGAAATAAATAAGCAGAAAGAAAGGGAAAAGGAGCAGAGGTATTTTGGAACAAAATACCATTGAAATAAAGTTAGTATTAGCTTGATCTAGGTTGTCTTAAATTAGTTTATGTGCTGCTGAAGCAAGCACAGATTGTTTTAAATTAGAATGCTAATTTTAATCCCTATGACACCCACTATTAAAATAACTTAAAAATCACAGAAACAATAGGAGACTCAAACTGATATAGTAGAAGATATGTATTTAACACAAAAGAAGGCAGTTACAGAGGAAAAGAGGAACAGAAAGACATAAAACATAAAAAATAGGTAGCAAAATGGCAGACATAAATCCTACCTTATCAGTAATTACAATAAGTAGATTGAACACTTCAATCAAAAGGCATAGGTTGACAGAATATTTAAGAAGACATAATTCATTTATGTATTGTCTATAAGAAATATGTTTTAGATTCAAATCAAATAGGTTTGAAAGTTAAAAAATGGAAAACAATATACAAAGCAAAGAAAAACTAAAAGAGAGCTGGGATGGCTATATAATATCAGACAAATAAGATTTTAAGACAAAACTTGTTACTGAAAAAAAGGACATTTTAGAGTAAAATCATCAATCCGTCAAGAAGACATCACAAAGAGTAAAACACTTAGGAATAAATGTAATAAAGGGAGTGCAGGAATAAATCTAACAAGAAGTACAAGACTTGTACATTGAAAACTACAAAACATTGTTGAAAAAACTGTAAAAATTTAGATAAATGGAAAGAGATCCTATGTTTATATATTGGAAGAATTAATAGTGTTACAATGGCAGTATAACAATGGGGACCATCAGTATTTGTATTGATCCACAGATTCATTACCGTTCAGTTCAGTTCAGTTCAGTCGCTCACTCGTGTCCGACTCTTTGCGACCCCATGAATCGCAGCACGCCAGGCCTCCCTGTCCATCACCAACTCCCGGAGTTCACTCAGACTCATGTCCATGGAGTCAGTGATGCCATCCAGCCATCTCATCCTCTGTCGTCCCCTTCTCCTCCTGCCCCCAATCCCTCCCAGCATCAGAGTCTTTTCCAATGAGTCAACTCTTTGCATGAGGTGGCCAAAGTACTGGAAGGAATCCCAGTCAAAATCCCAGATTCCTCATTGCAGAAATTGGCAAGATGATGTGAACATTTTATGGAAATAAAAGGGACAGGATATTGCCAAAAGAATCTTTTAAAAAAAGAACAAAATTGGAAAACTCATACTTCCCTGCTTCAAAATTTACTTCACAGTTACAGTAATCAAGATAGTATGGTACTGGCATAAGAATAGAAATATTGATTTATTATAATTGAGAGTCCAGATATTAGCTCTTGTATTTATGATCAGTGACTTTTTTTCTTTAAGAAGGGTGCCAAAATAATTCAGTGGGAAAATATAATCTTTTAAACAAATGGTCTGGGACATCTGAATATTCACATGGAACAGTGTAAAGCTTGACCTCTGCCTCACATTGTTATAAAAAATGAATTCAGAATGGATCATAGACTTAAATATGAGCTAAAACTATAAAGCTTGTAGAAGAAAACTTAGGAGTAATTCTGTGACCTTGTGTTAGACAACATTTTCTTAGATATGACACCAAAAACCATAAATAACAAGAAAAAGAAGATAAATGGGATTTCATTAAAATGAAAAACATTTACTTCAAAGAACATGATCAAGAAAATGAGGACAACCCACAGACTGAAAGAAAATATAAATTATATCTCTGCTAAAGGATTTGTATCCAAAGTATATTTTTAATAAAGCTTACAACTCAATAATAAAAAGAGAAATAAACTCCCTAATGAAAAGAGAGGCCAATTATAAAAGAGCACAGGATTTGGATAGACATTTCTTCAATAATAATATACTAATAACCAACAAAAATATGAAAAGAAGCTTGACATCAGTAGTCATTAGGTAAATGTCAATCAAAACTATAATCACTTCATACCCACTGTACTGTGAAGTTGCTCAGTCATGTCCAACTCTTCGCGACCCCATGGACCATAGCCTACCAGGCTCCTCCATCCATGGGATTTTCGAAGCAAGAATACTGGAGTGGGTTGCCATTTCCTTCTCCAGAGATCTTCCCAACCCAGGGATTCAACCTGGGTCTCCCACACTGTAAACAGACGCTTTTACTGTCTGAGCCACCAGGGAAGCCATACCCACTAGGATGGTGAAATTAAAAAAGACAAATAATAGCAAATATTTTACTAACAGGAATGTAAAATGGTGTACCTACTTTGGAAAACAATTTGATAGTTCCTCATATTATTAATCAGAGTTACCATACAGCCCAGCCATTTTGTTCTTAGATATATACCCAAGAGAAATGAAGAAGAAAGACATGTGTCCTCACAAAAATGCATTCACGAATGCTCATAATAGCCAAAAAGTGGAAACAACTCATATTTTTCAACTGATGAATGGATAAACAAATGTGGTATATCCATAGTGTAATATATTTAGCCAGAAAAAGAACTGAAGTCCTGATATATGCTATAAAGTAGAAGAATCTTGAATAAGCATTAAGTAAAAGAGCTAATCACAGAAGACCAAATACTGTATGATACCATTTATGTGATGTCTCCCTATAAAAAACCAGAATCTGGTTCAAGAGGTAAAGTGTTTATTTGGGATCAAAGGATTGCAATTTTAGGTACATAGATTTAGGTAAAAACCCAAATGGTATTCTGATTACAGGATAGGGGATCAGAGTTTTTATGGGGAAAAGAGAGAAAGATATGGTTTTTTAAGTTTGCAAATTTTATTATTTATTTATTTTTTAAAAAAATTATGGTGTTTTTAAAAAAGTTAACTGGTGCAAGATGAGGTAATTAATCAAAGTGAAATCTTATTTGGTAAAAGATGATTTGTACTTTGATTGGTCAGGTGAAAAGCACTAAGTCAAAGTTCATTTTTATCATTCCTTCAAGGATATTCTTGTTCTTGCTGATTCTTGGAACATTGGTGCTCTGGCCTAGTTCAGTTTTCAGAAAACAGGATGCACAATGCAGGCCTTCTGGGATGGCTCCTCCAGCTCTATTTTAAATAGTTCTGCTTATATTGTGTGGTTCAGTCACCAAGTCACGTCCGACTCTTGTGACCCTGTGGACTATAGCCCGTCAGGCTCCTTTTACAATGGGATTTTCCAGGCAAGAATACTGGAATGGTTTGCCATTTTCTTCTCCAAAAGTGAAAGTTGCTCAGTCATGTCCGACTCTTTGTGACCTGAATTCTCCAGGCCAGGCTACTGGAGTGAGTAGCCTTTCCCTTCTCCAGGGGATCTTTCCAACCCAGGGGTCGAACACAGGCCTCCCACATTGCAGGTGGATTCTTCACCAGCTGAGCCACAAGGGAAGCCCATTGTATGTATTGTGTATATTGTGTAGTAAGATGAAGATGGTATGAAATGAGATTTTGGTGGTGGTTGCACAATTCTGTACTATACAAAAGACCACAAAGCTGTGTACTTTAAAATGAGTAGATTTTATGGTATGTGGATTATATATCAATAAAGGTAAGAGAAAGAGATAAGTGTGTCACAAAAATGTGACAGGTTGTAGGGGGAGTCATGAAATCCCAAGCTCATTATCTCAGAGAGCATGGCTCTGTTAACCAGGTGTTTCTGAAAAGTCACTAATAGACTAGGTAATTTCCTTTGCTAATATCTACTTGGAAGTGAAAGTGAAGTCGCTCAGTCATGTCCAACTCTTTGCTACACCATGGACTGTAGCCCACCAGGCTCCTCTGTCCATGGGATTCTCCAGGCAAGAATACTAGAATTTATCCAGATTTTTCTATTTCAGTGTAAAATTTTATTTTAATTTTAAACTATTAAACTAAATCATAAGCCCTTCAGGTGATATTTTAAATGTCAAAATATCTTTACACTTGTCATTTTATTTGACCAGAAAGACATATATTATTAATGCTTCAAGAAATTTTTAATTTTTCTGCATCAAGATATTTTATAAGAATTATAACAAAGAGGCACAAATAATTGATTTAGAAAGACTTTCAATAGTGTTTTCCTAATGTGGCATCCAGTCCCATCACTTCATGGCAAATAGATGGGGAAACAGTGGAAACAGTGGCTGACTTTATTTTTCTGGGCTCCCAAATCACTGCAGATGGTGATTGCAGCCAGGAAATTAAAAGACACTTACTCCTTGGAAGGAAAGTTATGACCAACCTAGACAGCATATTAAAAAGCAGAGACATTACTTTGTCAACAAAGGTCTGTCTAGTCAAGGCGATGGTTTTTCCAGTGGTCATGTATGGATGTGAGAGTTGGACTATACAGAAAGCTGAGCACCAAAGAATTGATGCTTTTGAACTGTGGTGTTGGAGAAGCCTCTTGAGAGTCCCTTGGACTGCTACTTGAGTCTCCATCCTAAAGGAGATCAGTCCTGGTGTTCATTGGAAGGACTGATGTTTAAGCTGAAACTCCAATACTTTGGCCACCTGATGGGAAGAACTGACTCATTTGAAAAGATTCTGATGCTGGGAAAGATTGAGGGCAGGAGGAGAAGGGGACGACAGAGGATGAGATGGTTAAATGGCATCACTGACTCAATGGACATGAGTTTGAGTAAGCTCCAAGAGTTGGTGATGGACAGGGAGGCCTGGTGTGCTGCAGTTCATGGGGTCACAAAGAGTTGGACACAATGGAGTGACTGAACTGAACTGAATGTGTGTAAAGAACATTAGCTTTGCTAAATGTTTGGTAAGGGGAGGGGAAGGGTAGGGGGGCATGGGAAAGGCAGAGATCAACAGTCAAAAATGTTTGGGCATCTATGTACAACATTCTTTTCTTGGACATTGAATGGGCATGAAGAATTACAGTCTTTGGGAAAGTTATTCACACTCAAAAATATTTCTTCGATGTCTCCTAAGTATCAGTCACTGTTCAGTCACTGGGGACACAACAGAGAACAAAGACACAATTCTTCATCTGATGGGGTTTTCATTTGATTGTTGTACAGAAAATTCTATTTTCATCTAGTATTTTAAGTATTTCTCAACTGATTTGATCACAGAATAGCTTTTTCAAGGAATATCCACTAACATTTTGCAGAACACATTTTGCTAAATACAGGTCTACATTTATATATACCAACATTTTAAAAGAAATGCTGTAACATAGTCAAGGGGAAAAGCAGCATATGTAGACATCCAGAGTTATACATGAACTCTGGTTTTAGTCCTTGGTGTTATCAAAAGGCAAAGGTAATTGAAACCTTATACCCTTAAGGAGTATGCTGGATGGCTTCATTAAAAAGGGAGGCTTGGAAAGAAAACAAAAGACATACACAATTAAAATATTCGTAAACATATTTTAGGTGACCCAGTTTCCAGATCTTTTCAATTAGGAACAAGTTGAGACAATCAGATGCAATTAATTAGGGTTCTAGCAGCAGCTGCAGAGAGGAGCCAGGGACATGTGTATGAAATTAAGATCTCATCTGAGAAATCTGAGTGTAAGGAATTGTAAATTTCCCCTTTTAACTACTGGGAAATTATAAAGGAATTATAAATTCCTTCTTAAGAAATGTACAAGTGACAGTAACTACTAGAAATTTAAGTACAGCAGTAGGTTGGGCTGGATAAAGTTAAGGCTAGAGGAAATGGCAACTCACTCCAATACTTGTGCCTGGAGAATTCCACAGACGGAGGAGCCTGGTAGGCTACAGTCCATGGGGTCTCGAAGAGTCTGACATGACTGAGCGACTTCACTTTCACTTTTCACTTTCATGCATTGGAGAAGGAAATGGCAACCCACTCCAGTGTTCTTGCCTAGAGAATCCCAGGGATGGGGGAGCCTGGTGGGCTGCCATCTATGGAGTTGCACAGAGTCAGACATGAGTGAAGTGACTTAGCAGCAGCAGCAGCAGAGCAAATTTGAAGATAAAAGGTATTATCCTCAAAGACAGTATTAAAAGTTATGTCTTTCCTATTGTGTGTGTGTGTTAGTTGCTCCATCACATCCAACCCTTTGCAACCCCGTGGACTGTAACCTGCCAGGCTCCTCCATCTGGAGTTTTCTAGGCAAGAATGCTGGAGGGGGTTGCCCTGCCCTCCTCCAGGGGATCTTCCTGACCCAGAGATCAAACCTAGATCTACATTGCAGGCAGGTTCTTTACTGTCTCAGTGACCAGGGAAGCCCAGCTTTCCTATTGATTCTTATTAAAAAAATCTTCTTTACACTTAACATTCTTTACTATAAAAATTTCAGTTTCATGTAAATGGTATCAAACAATATGTATGTAGCCTTTTGTGTCTTTATTTCACGTAGCATAATTATTTCAAGGTTCATCTGTATTTTAGCATATATTGGAATTTCATCCCCTTGGAAGCCTGGATAATATTCCATTGTGCATATATATTATACACAATATTTTGTTTATCCATGCATCTGCTGATGGACATTTGAACTGTTTCCATTTTCTGGTCGTGCATAAAGCTGCCATGAAAATTGGTACACAAGTATCTGTTTGAATATCTGCTTTCAATTCTTTGGGGTATATATTTAGAAGTAGAATTGTTGGATAATATGGTAATTCTATGGTTAACTTTTTGAGGAACTGTCAAACTGTGTTCCCACACCACCTGCACCGTGTTACATTCTCACCAGGAAGGCACAAGGCTTACAATTCTTCCACGTCCTTGCTGTATGATCAGGCTGCTCAAGATGGCTGTTCTCTTGCTCCCTGTACACCCCCTGCCTGACCAGTGTCTTCTTTATTTACAGGCTACTCCCCTGACTGACCTTCATACATACTTGCTCCAGACCCCAGCTAATGATTGGTTTAACTTCAGCTGCCATGATAGTTTATTAAAGGGTGGTGAGAGGCATGCCCCTTTGCTGGTTTCCCTGGTAACCAATGACCCAACCAGATGTCAATTCCCCTTATGAACAATACACCACCCCCACCTCCTCCCTTCAGCAGAAGCCTGTTGCTGTGTCCCGCTTGTCTGCTGCAGGCTCTTGCTCCAGGCATATGAGTTTCTCCATCCATGAAACCGCTAATGTCTCTCTCACTGACTCCGGGTTCTTTTTTTGGTTGCAGAATAGGTAAGTACAGGGCTTGCAGGCTTGTGGGGTGCAGCCCAACAACTTGCAGAGCCAGCAAGGAGATGGAGAAAATTCCTGTTAAGTGCTGAGATATTGGTTGGGTAATGGAAAGTTTTGGGGGCTATTCACTAACATTTGGGACCAAAAGCTGTGTGGGAAATCTGTCTACCAGTGTGTGGGGTCCTGTGGTGTCTGTCCTTGATGAATGGGGGCCTCCAAGGGAGTATGGAGGACTCATAGACAACCCCTAAGGCCACTGCAGAAACATTGGCTGGCTTTTTCGTTGAGGGGAAAAAGTGGCCCCAGCTGTGGGCTGGCCATTGCTCTTTATATTAAGAAAGGTCACAGAGGCTGAGCTAACAGCTGAGGTGAAGATTAACTAAATGCTGGTTCTTGGTCCTCTGAAAGTGAGGTGAATGAATGATATGTTTTATTGTCCATTACTTTTTTTTTGTTTAAACTGTAAAAAATTGCTGAAAATGTCCAAGATGGGACTCTTTTTTGATATTCTAAAATTGGTTTTTGTATGTGTCTTTAGAGGAAATTAGCTATCTAGACGGAATTGGTATTTCTCTTCTTGAGCCTTTGAGATGTAAATAATCTACTTGGGCTTTCAGAAATTTAATCCCTGAGAGTGAGGGGAAAAAAAAGTCCTTTAAAAACTCTGTAAGAATAATTGTATTTTGAATGTGTCTGTCTAAAATAATCTCTCCAGATGCTGGTAACTTGAAACCAAACTAAGTTAAAGAGAATTAACTATATGGGTCATTTCGAATAGTATAAAATGTTGGAACATTAATTTGTAGTATAGGTTTATCTTCCTTTACTTTCTTAGGAAACTAAAGCATAAGTTTTCCAAATAGTAAATGCTGGTATGACAGTGTACAATTACTTGCTTCTTGGTTTTTGCCAGATTAAGATTTTTAAGGGTTAAGATGATAATCAGTCATAATTCTGATTATTATAACCACATTTCTTTATTGATTACATTGTAATCAGATGTTTATGTCTTTTAAAGTTTTTTTTCATATATAGACAGTTATGGTTGTACTCTTGATGCTGTTGCAAACATGCTTGATCTTTTTTTTATTGTTCTCTTTTTTAATGTACATAATTACAAAATTCAGACATGAAATTTATGCATGGAGTTTTCCATCTTTAATATTTGGTTAAACAAACAACATCATTTGTTAAAAAAAAAAAAAAAAAAAAAACCAGCACAAGGCCAACAAAATGGAATAAAAGCAAGAAAAACAAAAAGCCTACGGTTGCCCCTTACTAGGCATCAGGGTCAGGCCTGCCCCCCTTCACTAAAGAAGTGGGGCTTTTTACCCTGGGACATCAGCATTGGTCCCTGTTCCTAAGCACCAGAATCGGATATGAACGAAGAAACCAGTTCTGACATGTTTAAGCAAAAAACTGCCTCACCTTTAAGAAGATTCACAGGAAGAACCTTTTTTTTTTTTAATTTGGTTGCACCAGATCTTAATTGTGGTCTATAGGATCTAGTTCTCTGACCAGGGATTGAGCTCAGGTTCACTGCACTGGGAGCTGGAATTTTAGCCCCTGGACCACCAGGGAAGCTTCAGGAAGGACCTTTTGACATGGGCAAGTCTCTGATAAATTTCAGATCATACTGCTGAACTGAGTAAGAAATTAAAGAATTTAAGTGAGAGTTTTTGGCTTTACACAACAAAGAACTCAAAAGCAAGCCAGAGAAAGGTGAAGGTGAGCTTATTTAGAGAGCTACACACTGCATAGGCAGAATGTGGACCATCTCAGAAAGCGAAAGCGTCCCCAGGGCCTGGAGTCCTAGGTTTCTATGGATTAAGTAATTTCATAGGCTAACAGGTGGAAGAAAGATTCCTGCTATTTTGGGCAAAGGTGGGGATTTCTCAGGAATTGAATCACTACCCACTTTTGGGCTTTTGATAGTCCATCTCAGAACTGTCATGCATAAGCAGGAGTGATTTTTAGTTATACAGTGAAGGTACAGTGAGCTAAAGATCAATGACCAGATATTCACAAAGCCACTTTGGTTTCAGGAAGTCTTTATCACATACCAACTGCTACACCCCTTCTTCATTATCTAGTGTTTGTGTCCTAACCCCTTTCCCTCTTGCCTCATTCCCCTCGTGGATATTTTTTCCTGTCCCTATGGGAAGCGGAAGGACAATGTCTGTCTTCTGTAGCTGCCTCAGGGCTGGGCAGTGGTGTTGAGACTGTCTATCAGGGAGTAAAATCTCTGGATGCCTGGTGTAGGGGCCCGAGAGGCAGGGCAGCTTCTTTAAGTCAGAGGGTGCTCTGGGCTGGAATCCTTGCATAGCCATCGTTTTGATGTGAAACTGTTGTAACCTAGCAGACATGAACTTTACCAAGAGGTTAAAGAGGCAGGGTCAAAGAGGAGGAGTAGGAGTATGGCCATTACTGGGCCCAGGAGAAGCAGTAATTGGGTAAGGCTAGGCAGGATGTTTTTAATGGTGGACCAAACAGCACCGGCATCTGACCCTGGTGGCAGTGGTGTACCCATGATGCTTGTTCATAAATCTTTTTGAGGTCCATCTCCATCTGGCCTGAATTATTGATGGCGGTACAGCAGGTTTTATTTACGACCACACAGACACCACCCTGCTCAGCCAGCAAGTAATCCAAGGCCAATCTGTTGTCCATAATAGATTGGACAGCTTAACCACTCACTGAAAGGGAGTTTAAAGAAGCTGAAAGTCTGTTTAGGGCAAGTGGTCAGGGCTAGGTCCTCTAAAGTGTTGGTTAGATTTTCTAGGATCACCTCGTGGTAGGCAAAGCCTCTCTATGGAGTGGCCAATCCCTTTGCCAGTCCTATTCCTGCGCTCATATTAATCCAGTGGCTCTCCTCGGATGGTATTGAGTTTATCCTGTATGGCTATTTTCAACTTAGCTCAAGTTGACAATGTGGGAGACCAATTTGTGGGTCTGTTTTTTTGTTTTTGTTAGTTTAAATGTTTTATTATCAAAGTAACACATTTTAGTTGTTAAAAAAAATTGGAAAGTAATTTGTAGGCTTCTTCATCAAACAAGGCCCAAAGTCAAAAAGGGCTTCCCATAGGTCATTTCAAATGGGCTTAGTTTTAAAATTCCCTTTGGCACCGTCCTGTTCCACAGAAGGGCTATAGGGAGGAGGAAGATGATGCAGATTTCTGAAGTCTCTTGGCACAGCTTAACAGTTTTCGGGTTTTTTTTTTTTTTACCTTGCCTGAGGCCTCCAGGAAGAGTGGAGGTGGTAATTAATACCTAGAGTTGAGGTCACCTTGGGTCACCTTGGCAGTGAAAGAAGCTCTATTATCATTCTGTAAGCTTTTGGGGAACCAGAATCTCAGAATTATCTCTTTAAGCAGAAATTTGGATACTGCTATTGCCTTTGCAGTTCTGGAAGGGAAAGCTTCTATCCACCCTGTAAAGGGGCTTATGAATACCAATAAGTATTCCATCCCCTACATGAGGGCATTTAGATCTATTTGCCAATCTTCCCCTGGATAGGTTCCCCAATGTTGTATGGGCTGAGTTAGGGGTGGAGGTATGTGGGGGCTTACAAAGATCACAAGCCTCGGTAACATTTTTAACAGTTTGGGAGAGTCCCTTAACCCAGGAACACCTGAGTTACCAAAATGACTAGGAAGTCCTGCCTTAAATGGGAGGAATCTTGGAAGTGCTTAATAATTTTCCACTGCTTGGCCTCAGGAATGAGAAGCTCATTATCTTTTGTCAGCCACCCTAAATAGTCTCTTTTCACTCCCCAGCATTTAGCCCATTTGATTTTTGTAGGTGTATAAGATGGCACATTAAAGGACAGAAATGGTATGGATCTAACAGAAGCAGAAGAGATTAAGAAGAAGTGACAAGAATACGCAGAAGAACTGTACAGAAAAGATCGTCACAACCCAGATAATCACGATGGTGTGATCACTCAACTAGAGCCAGACATCCTGGAATGTGAAGTCAAGTGGGCCTTAGGAAGCATCACTACAAACAAAGCTAGTGGAGGTGATGGAATTCCAGTTGAGCTATTTCAAATCCTGAAAGATGATGCTGTGAAAGTGCTGCACTCAGTATGTCAGCAAATTTGGAAAACTCAGCAGTGGCCACAGGACTGGAAAAGGTCAGGTTTCATTCCAATCCCAAAGAAAGGCAATGCCAAAGAATGCTCAAACTACCGCACAATTGCACTCATCTCACATGCTAGTAATGCTCAAAATTCTCCAAGCCAGGCTTCAAGAGTATGTGAACCGTGAACTTCCAGATGTTCAAGCTGGATTTAGAAAAGGCCGAGGAACCGGAGATCAAATTGCCAACATCCGCTGGATCGTGGAAAAAGCAAGAGAGTTCCAGAAAAACATCTATTTCTTCTTTATTGACTATGCCAAAGACTTTGACTATGTGGATCACAATAAACTGTGGAAATTCTAAAAGAGATGGGAATACCAGACCACCTGACC